>PVIA01008144.1:0-75179 GCA_004024845.1 Tonatia bakeri
GTCCCCTTATCTCTTGCTGCTTCTAGAATTCTCTCCTTCATTTTTACCTTGGCTAATGTACTTATGATGTGCCTTGGCATGTTCCTCCTTGGGTCCAACCTCTTTGGGACTCTCTGAGCTTCCTGGACTTCCTGGAAGTCTATTTCTCTTGCCAGATTGGGGAAGTTCTCCTTTATTATTTGTTCAAATAACTTTTCCACTTGTTGTTTTTCCTCTTCCCCCTCTGGTACCCCTATAATTCAGATGTTGGAACGTTTACAGATGTCCTGGAGGTCCCTAAGCCTCTCCTCATTTTTTTGAATTCTTGTTTCTTCATTCTTTTCTGTTTGGTTGTTCCTTTCTTCCTTCCGGTCCATTCCATTGATTTGAGTCCCAGTTTCCTTCCCATCACTGTTGGTTCCCTGTGCGTTTTCCTTCATTTCTCTGATTGTAGCCTGCATTTATTCATCTAATTTATGTCCAAAGTCAACCAATTCTGTGAGCATCCTGATCACCATTGCTTTGAACTGTGCATCTGATAGGTTGGCTATCTCTTGGTCACTTAAAAAAAAAATTGGCTCTGGGGATTTCAATTCTGTTTGAGCCTTCTTTTTTATTTTTTACTTTCCTTTGGTCTGGTTGCAGGTGTTATGTATGGGTGGTGGAGCCTTAGGTGTTCACCAGGGTGGTGCACCCCAGTTGCTGGGTTGTGATGTTGTATGTGGGGGATGCGGTCTGAGAGGGAACAATGGCACCTGCTCTGTTTTCCCTAGGACTTCTGTCCCCTTTGCTGCTTCCCACAAGCAAATTGGGCCCTTCTGGTGCTGGCTCTGGGTGGGTGGGCTTGTGTACTTTCTCAGACTCTGTGGGTTAACCCGAGGATCCTCCTGTGAGGCTGAGAGAATCTCCCGGCCTCAGCTCTCCCAGGTGTTTTCAGTCGGTGCTCAGTCTGTGTTGGTCTCCCATGCCCAGGGTCTGCCACTGGTCCGTCAGCTGCCCCTGCGCTTTTGGGGTCTGCCAACTGCCGTCTGTACCCTGTGTGCCTGTGTCTGCCAGTCACCGCTTTTTCCTGCCTGGACCCCTTGACCCCTCTCCATAGGCCTCCAACTCTGCCCCTCCCTACCAGTCTGGTTGTATGGTAGTCAGACTTCCATTCGGTTCATTTCTCTCTGTTCTGGTTCTTTCTTGTTTCTCAATTTTTGTTGTCCTTAATTTTGGTTGTGCGAGGAGGCACAGTGCAACTACCTATGCCTCCATCTTGGCCGGACATGCCCCCTGGATTTTTTTTTCCTGTTTTTTTGCACATTCAGTAATTTTTTACTGGATTCCAAACATTGTGAATTTTACCTTGTTTGATGCTGGATATTTTTGTATTCCTGTAAATATACTTGGTCTTGTCTTGATTCGGGGAACAAAGTTACTTGGAAATAATTTGATCCTTTCAGGTCTTTCTTTTAAGATGTTTTTAGGCAGGACAAGGGCAACATTTAGTTGAGGGAGAATTCTTTCCCAGTACTGACACAGGACTCTCTAAGCATTCTTCCAAGTGGTGTGTAAATAATGAGTTCTTCCACACTCCTATTAGGAGCAGGCATTATTTGTGGCTCAGTGTGAACCTGGATATTATTCCCTTTAATTCTTTTAAGTGCTTCTTCCCCTGGCCTCAGATAGTGTCTTTATACACATGAATTGATCAATACTCAATTGAATACTGGAGGCAGATACTGTTTTTTTTCTGGAGTTCTCTCTCTGTGCAACTTTCTTTCCTCTGACACTCTTGCCTGTGAAGACTAGAAGCCTCCCTGTACAGTTTAGTAACTCTATCTCCACAATTCAGAGAAACTGCTGGGCTCTGCCTGGTTTCATTCTCTCTATACCAAGGCCTTGATATTCCGTCTAATCAGTAAGCTAAAGCGCTGTGAGGAGTACTTAATTTACTTCTCATTCTTGGAGATCATGGTCCTTAACTGACTGACATCTGATGTCTTGAGAACAGTTGTTTCATATATTTTGTCCCTTTTTTTGTTGTTTCCAGAAGGAGCATAAATTTAATCTGCTTTTGTATTTTGGCTGGAAGTGGAAGTGTTAACTCTAAATTACATTTTAATGTTGATTCTTCTGTGGTTTTGTTTTCTAGTTTTTTCCCTCTTAGAGGGTAGATATGATGTGGACATATGGGAAATGACGATCGCTAGACATGGAGAGAAATTAGAGGAAGTGAGCTGACAGATGGGAAGTGCAGTTTCGAAGAAAGAATTACAATGAAATGTGAACAAGCAGTCAGATCCTGGAGAAGGAAACCAATGGAGATTATCAAAGCCATTTAAAATCCCAAATTTCACCTTTAATAGACCTAATATGTGGTTGCAGAATAATTCAAGGTATTCTCTTCACCCTGGAAACTCGAATCTGTCAGTGATCTTTACTAATTTTTACTGGTCCTCATAGCAGATGAACAAAGGCAAAGCTTAGGAATATATCATCTCTGTTTCCCAGAGAGAAAAGCACCAAAACTACTGAGTAAATGACAAACTCAAAGTCACCCAGAGAATAGTACTTTCTAGGCAAAGAACCAAGAATAGAGGCCCTTTGAATGTGGAGTGAGAGAATGAAAACACAAACCTCCCAGTTCTGTGTATGAACCAACACAAATCCCAGAACCTCCCTGAATGTGTACATGATGTGAACACAATGCAGCACAGAAAAGTCAATGTCAGTGTCTGTATTCCTTGCATCCTTTCCTCTTGACCTAATGAAGTCTGGCTCAATAGTCCTCCTTTCCAAGCTAGCTTCCCTGTCACCTTCCAGGGTTTTTAATGCCCCAGAAAGAGTCCAGACTCCATATCAGGACATTTCCAGCCTCACTTCCCCTCACCCCTGTTACAGGGACTGTCCTGCATTCTCACCTGTCTCTGCCCTTTCTTTTACATTAACCTGGTGAATTCAGTCAGTCTTCAATAGCTGCCTCAGTGCCGATTAAGCCTTCCCCAATTCCTCCTACCAATGAAACTTATCATTGGATTTGTCAATAATTAGGAGGTTACTGTTAACATAAACAAAAACCTTTAGTGACCTTTGGTAAGACAAATTCAGTGCATGTGACAAATTGAAGCAGAATTAAGGATAAATTATTATTAATAAGAAATTATTTACTATTTTACTCAGTCTCTCATGAGTGGACAGCAGAGTTTCCAGAGGCTATATGGAATGCTATGTCTCAACAAATTGAACAGAAGCATATATGAGAATCCAGCTGTCTTTAATTAAACCAATCATTAAAATGATTGGCAAATATATAAAACAATGTTCCTCTTCTCACTGATTTTTGGGGAAATATATTGTATATTTCATGAAAATATGTTATTTGTATTAATATGTATTGGTTTTATTGGTGCTATTTTTAAATTGTTTGAATATTTATATATTTTGAAATGTCCCAGTTTTACTTTCTAATACAATAAACATCAATAGTTATGAATACATGAAAAAAAGTTCTTTAGGGTCCTCAATAACTTAGTATAAAAGGGGTGCTAAGACCAAAAAATTTGAGAACCACTTCATTCCAGTATTGCTAAGCAGAGCTGTGGGCCTGCCTGAGGTTGGGTATGGCATATTTGCAATGGAGCTGGTTATTCAGTTTTCTTCAACAGTGACTATTGGTCGTGGCGCAAGAGGAGAAACAAAGAAAATGCACTGTTGTGTTGATCCATACTAGGGGTTGGCAGAGTTGCTGTAGTAGGCTGGCTAGGTCAGGCTGTCTTGTTCTTCTGGATAAAAATAAGCTCGTCATCTTAATAAATCACTCTTTATATTTTGCAAGAATTGAGGCGATTAAGTGGTTTCTTAATCCTGAACTTCCTTTTCCTTCACAAATCTTCTTTCGATCATTTAAATCTGGTTAATTATGTACTTAGAATAGTTTTTCCAGCTTCTTGTCTTGCTTTTACATTCAGTGACATAAACAAAGATCAACTATTCAGCTTCACGGTTTGACCTGTCTCAAACCTGATGATATACCCATTCACTTTAAATGATGGAGTCTGTTTAATTTATGTATTCAATCTCTCTTTTTTTTTTAAAGATTTTATTGATTTATTTTTAGAGAGGGAAGGGAGAAGGAGAGAGAGAGAGAGAGAAACATCAATGTGCGGTTGCTGGGGGACATGGCCTGCAACCTAGGCATGTGCCCTGACTGGGAATCGAACCTGCGATGCCTGGTTCGCAGCCCACGCTCAATCCACTGAGCTATGCCAGCCAGGGCTTGTATTCAATCTCTTGAACCAGATTATAAATTTCCCTTCAGTATGGGTATCCAATAAAAGATTCCTTATGGAGATAAGCTATTGATGATGAGTATGATGATAGTGACATTGATTCATTCAACAGATACTTTTTGAACATTTAAAATGAGACAGACCCAGGGCAGACACTGAGGATTCAGTAGTGAAAAGAAGCAGTGGTGCTTATGGTCCAGTGAGAGAGGCCAACAAGGACAAAGAACAGAAATAGAAACTATGGTAGATATTAAACACTAGAATGCAAAAGTAAATAAACCTTGAGAGATGACAGAAATGGGGCTATATATGTGAAATGCCAGGTATGGTGACCAGAGAAGGTCTCACTGAAAAGGTGACATTTGAGTTAGGACTTTAAGGAAATGAGGGAAACACATGGTGACAGAAGAGAAATGTGATCCAAGCAGAAGAAGCCACAGTTCCTGAAGGCAGGAGAGTAACTGGTACAGTGATGGACAGAAAGGAGGCTTTTGCTGGAGAAGGGGGACAGGCAGTAGGAGTAGGGGACAAGGAAGGGGAGGAAAAAGAAGAGGAAGGAGAGAATGATGAAACAAATATCAGCAATAGATAAGGCACAGCAAAATTTGACTGTGTCAGCCCCTCCCCCTCACATCACTTGCTATAATTCTTTTTTTTTTTTCAGTTGAGATATAACCTGTACTTTAACCTGTTTTCTCCACCAGACAAGGTTCATTCCATTTTTAGCATCATTAGATGCAAAAAAAAAAGGGGGGGGGAAGCAAAAAAAAAAAAAAAAGGAAAATCCTAAAAGTTCAACAACAGAGTCTAAAAAAACTATAGCATGTTGTATGGCCTTTAAATTCAGAGCTCTGCAGAGCATTTATGACTTATGAAAATGCTTATCTCACTAGATTAAAATTGTGAGACTCAACACTAGATAGCTAGTTTTATTTAAATGCCTGCATATATGCACCCTTTCTCCTTCCCAGGTAATTACACCAGTGTTAAAAGTGTTTACCTCCAGATGGTTGAATTGTGAGCATTTTTCTTTCTTATTTCTTATTATTTTCTGGCTTTTCTACTGTAAACTTATATTACTGTCAAAATCATAAAATGATAACATGGAAGTAAATTATTCAGTCCAGTATCATTTGAATCAATAAAATATTTTAACTCATAAATTTATTAGTCACCCTGAAGATATTAAGGGTGATTTAAAATTGTACAGTGTTGACACTGCTAAGATCTATAATATAATCTGGGTCTATAAACTATTACACTTTTATGAAAATCATATAACTGGCTTTATATTGTAAGCGATTTGCTTTAAAACAGAATCAAATTAACAGATTTATTTGGACCCCTATTTACTGCAATTAACATTTTAACATCCAAAATACTGTCTTAAGTTGGACTGTCTCAAATATTATATTATTTTTAAAGACCAAGTATAGTAGTAGACAGTCAAGACCTAGAGTGAAGTCACTATAAAATCTCATTATTATTTTTTGACCGAACACATTCTTCCAAAGATCATATTGTTTGATATTAGAGGTGAACCTCTTTGATTATTTTAGTATAAAGATTTTAGAACACACTAAAATGCTAAAGCAAAACATATTTTATGTTGTGTAACCTTAGGCCTCTAACTTCAGCAAAGCTCAAAAAATAAGACATTACCATCTCCATGGATTCTCTCCCTGTGGTTATTTGCAATCACTGCCTAGCTCCCTCTCCCAACTTAACCAATATCCTGACTTTTAAAATCATACATCAGAATTGTTTGAAGTTTATCAAAATAAAATGAACCCATATGCATGTTTAACCTTTGACTCCTTTCATTCAACATTTGAGGCTCATCTTGGCTGTTTGTGTAGCTGTAACTCAGTTACTGTCATTGCTATATTGTGTGCTCTAGTACAAGTATTCCACAATCTAGTTACTCGTTCTACTTTTGGTAGCTATTTGGGTTGTTTCCGGACTGAAGTTTTTATAATGAAGGCTGCTGTGAACATTTCAGTTCCATTGTGCTTAGAAGCACATGTTACAGAGTGTTAGTATTTAGTTAGCCACCTCAGCCTTAAAGCCTGGCTGCACAGTAGAATTAATTACCTTGGTGCCTGGGGCTGGTCCCACAGGTAATTCTTATCTGAGCTGGGGTTAAGAACCACTGGGAATCTAAACTCCCACACAAAAGGAAGAGAGGAATTTACTACTAGTTCAAAGAATTCTGAGTGAATTATTTCCAGAAAGAAGATAATGAAATGCCATGTAAAAATTAGGTTGTGTCCATATCAACTTTGTGTGTTTTTTACTTTAAGCTCCTAAATCAAAAGTCTACATGTCTAGCTTTATAATGATACTGGCATAACCTGGCTGGTGCCAGAGTGTGAGTGGGGCCAGGAAGGGACTACAGGAGGAGGATGCCTGAGGCTGCCAGGGCTAAGCTGTGTTGCCTGGTAACCAAGCTAATGCAGCACATGAAGGCAGATTCTACCACCCCAGTGGGTGTGGGGAGACCTTGCACAGAGTATGAGCAAGGATACTAAGACTAAGGTAAAGCCATCCTACTCCCTTCCAGTACCACAGCCACATGAGATTTCAGAAGTCAACATGGCAGCAGGGGCAGGTGCTGTGCCAGAGAAAACCTGTCAGTCTAGCCTGGGAAAAAGACAGGATTGGTTGGAGGGATGGATCCTCTCTCGGACCCTTGGAAGTTTGGGCAAGGGGATATGAATGAAGGGAAGGGAGAGACCCTTTCTCTTGCACCCACCTCCTGTATATGCTAGCCAGAGCATTTGAGGGATCCCCAGCCCTGGAAGCAATGTAGCAAATGACAGCTCTGACAATACCAGCTCTGACAATGCAAGCAGAATCCAGGACAGAGCCTGAGGCCAGAGAGCCACCCACTTAGCCACCTTGGACTCCGAAGCACAGATAAGGATAGAATGGGAATTTGAAGCATTGTTTTGGCCTTGGGGCTTTTGGGGAGCGGCTCAGTTTCGTTTGTGTTTTGCAGAAGAGATGAGCCTGGAGACAGCAAGTCCCTTGTCCTCCCGAATGGTACAGTATTTTAATAAAGATCTCTTTTCTTCCTTACCAAGCTTTGCCTCCCAAATTTGCCTATTGATGGCAGCAGGCAGCCATACCCCACTTTTGTTCAGTAACAATAACACTGTAAGTGGCCTCCACATTATTTTGAAAATTTCCCAAATTCTCAAAGCAAAATTAGACATGTTTTAAAGGTACATGTGTCATGATCTGCCACACTTTAGGTGGGGGATTTGGCTATCAAAAATTTACACAGATACTAGTTTGGTTTCCCAGCTCTGCAAATATTCAAAAAGGCAAGAGTTAATTTTTGGTTGTCCAGATCACAGCCTGGCCAACAATAATAATTATTGTTGCAACTGAAAATTTGCTTGGTGTTTTTAATTCCTTGTGTTTTTTTTTTTAACTGTTTTTGGACCCATGCCCAGGAGTTGTCTTGATGAATGTATTTCAGAGAATGAAAAACAAAATTGAACAACGTGACTCTAAATAGTACAGCAGCAGACAGCATTGAACATCACAAGGCCCCATCTCTGATATGCATTAGCAGATTGGAAAGAACAGAGGCCATAAATAAAACTACTTTGAGATATGCACAGAGTATGTTAAAAGTTAATATTGTTTATGTTGATATTGTTTATGTTTAGTCAGGTAGTTGAATACCTTCACTTAGTAGTGTAAGTTGTTTTAAGGTCCCACCCCATCCTGAATAACTCCTTCACCAGACTGACTTGACATGAACTCAACTATTTAACCCAAAATCATTATTTGAACTTTGACCATGTGTCAGGCTTCATGAAAGCTTCTGTAGGCATATAAAGACTCCATTCTTGCCTTTAAGAAATTTACTCTCTTTGAGGTGAGGCAATAGGCCTGAAATGAATCTTAAAGGATGATCAGACATTGGCAGGCTGGAAGGAAGAGGACATTTCAGACAAGAGCAAAGGCACGGGGAAAGAAAGGGGCAGATGTTCAGAGAACAATGAGAACAACCCTGTTGGAGTTTTGGATCTTCTAAGCAGTGGCTATTGAAGGTCTGTGTCTGTGACTAAGGCAAAGCAGAAGAGGATGTACATATATAACCCACTAGTTCCATATTAGGATATGCTGCTTTGCTGAAAGCAAAGAATTGAAGACAGGATGGTGATTTGGTAGAAAGTTAGACAGGAGCAGAGCAAGGACCAGGGCCTGGTACAGAAGGTCACGGGGGTGAAAAGCCTTGGGTGACTAGCAATGGGCAAAACTGAGAAAACAAGAACCTTGCCCCCAGTGTAACATTTCTTCCCCTAACATGTTGTTGTTCTTGTGGCTCAGACCCTCCCCTGACATTTTCTCCCCCAGCATGCTGCTAGTCACGTAGGTTAGATCTCTGTGGAGATGGGAACAAACAAGAGCGCCAGAGACTAGCCACTAAGCATTGAGCCCGTAGGGCAATGAAGTTCTGACCCACATGAAATACATTTAGGCTTCAGTTTTGTTTCAGCTCGAGGCTCAGAAAAGCAGCCAAACCAGACAAGCAACACCCTGGCTGACATCAGGACCCAATGCACTGACTAATGACCTTCTGACCTGGTGCCAACCAATCAGTGGAGATCATGGCTCTGAAAGGACACACCTGGAAAGATGATGAATATTCTATTGGGATCCTCCTCTGAGACAACCAGACAAATGCCCTCAAGATTGACAGCCCAATGCAGCTCTCACTATGGAGCACACTTGTCCCTTTCCCCAGCCCCTTCCTCCAGGAGCATTTTTCTTGCCTCTCTCTTTCTTGTAAGTTCCAAGGGCCCTTCTGATTCCTCTGTAACTTGTTTTCTGAGCCCATTTCTTCTATGGCTCATATCTTCTGCCTCTGTTGCTGGGGAAGTGAGGAATGCAGGAACCGCTTTGGAGAGTGATGGGGGAGCTGGGAGCCAGCAGAGGCATTTCAAAGGAGTTGCCGTCTGGGAATGTTAACAGAGATGCCTAAGCTATTAATGGGCCTGGTGAGATGGTACTGCCAGGCTATGTAAATAGTAGACAAATGTTTAGATGAGCCATTTGTTCACCTTTGAACCCAGGACCCCTAAATCTTTGTACCAGCCTTGTGCCTTGTTTCTGATGTTCTGTTTCTGATATGTAGATTAAAGCCTATAAATACTGTGGAGAGACAAAGGACTGGGCTCAGGATTTGGATTCTTCCCCTGAGCCCGCGCGTAATAAAGAATCGTGCTCCACCACCTCTCCTGCGTGTGAGTTATTTTCTACAACACTGTGACTTTCCAAATAAACTTTCTCTTATACTTTAAGTCTTGGGTCTAAATTCTTTCATAGCCAGAACTCAAGTACCAAGGTTGCTGAACCAAGGCTGGGTCTGACTCCACCTGTCTAACACCTGGTGATGTTTTCTCCACCAACAGTAACAGCTAAGTAACTTGACAGAAGCAAAACAAGCAAGAAAGAAAGTCCTAAGCAAAATTTCCAAAACGTGTGCTTTAATACCCAAAGTACCAGCAATTGGAATCTATGGCCAACTTAAGACTACTCTCATGATGCTCTGTTAACTTTCCTTCTAGCTGCTGAAGCAAGAATCCTGGAACTCACCTTCCATCTCTCCATCAATAGCCTTCTTCCTGTGATCCATCCAGCAGCAGCTCTTCTCAGCTCCGCAGTGGCCTAGCTCACACCAGGCCAGCTGGTCTTCAGCTCAGCTCTGTGGGCCCTTCATTCTTCCCACCCTGATCCTGATTCATTACCCAGGATGACATATAGAATCTGTAATGGGACCACAAGACCCCAGAGGGTCCCACCCTGTCCCTTCTCTAATGCTGTTTTTCTTTGCTCCCCTTTGTAATGGGGACCCACTTTCTTTTCCTGGTTTCTCAAACTAGATCCGCTTTTGTCAGCCACAACATAGAATGCACTTTACGTTTCTTCTTTCCCTGACTAGTTCCTACTATGGGTCAAAGCTTAAAAGTACTTTCCCCACAGAGGCCCACTTTGACCCATCCCCTACTCTAAATTTCGTCATGTCATTCCCTCTCACAGCTCATAGTCCTTTATTTCATGGCACTTACTACAACTTGTAATTATATAGGAATGAGCAGAAGTAGGTTTACAGTTGTCAGTATATGAAACAGAGTTTATTCTTATATTATTATTTACTTATTAATCAATACATTGTTTATATTATTATTAACCTAGTTTTGCCCACCCATGTACATGTAAATTGTTTTTGTTTAAGATTTGAAGAATTGTAACAGGGTGCAGCTAGGGCCCACCCCCAAACGATGGATTTGTGATGAGGTCGAGAACTCAGGGTGTCCAGAAAATATTAAAAGTATAGTATGTCCTCACCCCCACAAGTCCGAACTGGGGGATGAGACACAAGGGGCAGGGCCCTTGAAATATTTCACATAGCAACATTTTTGCAAATAACCTCTAGAATGGTCATTTAACATATCATAACTTTTAACTGGTTTCATGGATATGTTAAATAGCCATGGCCATGCTTTGAGCCAGGGAGATGAGAGTGATTTCCACGGCAACCGCTCTGTTCACAGCACCTTTGTGAGAGCTTGGAGATGATTCTCTCCACACCATGGGGCCATGGCTGCCCAGATTTACCATGGCAGCCCAGAAAACCTGGAAAAATACAGGAATGCTGGCAGGTATAGTCGATTGTGGAAGGAGTCAGAAACAGGGCTGTGGAGGAAGATTGGCACTGGGATTTAAACCCAGGTGCAGCTTTGGTGAGGTTTGGAACCACACAGCTTTGGGTGCTCCCTTTGCCACGCAGCTTAGGAAGCTGTAAAGCAAGATGTAACAGAAATGCAGAGCTCTCTCAGCAATTTGGAAGAATGCAGGAGAGACATTGTGGGAAGGAAAGGGGTGAAAGGACTCTTGCTGGTGGCCATGAGAAGGTGCCATGCAGGTTTGGATTAAGAACTGGAGATTGTGGCAACACGGTTGATGGTACTGGGAACCATAGGAGGTCTGCCAGCTGAGCTCGGATTACTGGTAAGAACCGAGGGCTACCAGAACCACAAACTTCTATTTCTTTTTTTGAGATATGATACCCTGGACTGGGTAAAGAGGGGAAGGAAGGACTGTGTGTGTTTGTGGGTGTTTTAAGGGACTTCGGGATTTTAATGAAGACATTAAGTCATTACTCTAAGTCTGTATAACTTTTGAATAAATAGTTCCTTTCCTTTTCACCAATCTCTGTCATTGAGAACTATATTTCCCTGGTGGCGGGCAAGGTGAACCTAGTACAGGGGGACCCTGAGAGAAGGGGGCCCATTCGGTAATAGTATTTTGTCCCCTACCCCAACACGGGTCCATTCTGTAACAGAATTACAAATACATGGACCATGTGTATTGATTCATCACTGTGTATCTGAGCCTTGCATCCTGACACCTAAGGCTTGCAATAAATATATTTATAAAGCATAAAATGGAAGGAATTTCAACTACCTCTCTGTTGGCTACATTACAATATTGATTCAAATCCTCAATATTCTTTACCATCACATTTAGTAACTCCTTTGATTGATTACTACTGTAAGTAGGCCTCATTCATATGTGAACAGGAGTTACATCCCTCAAGCATAGAATAAAAAACTTTGCACTTTGGATACCCCCATATGGATACCATTTGACCTACAAAAGCCCCCCACCAAGATACAATGCACATGGAAGTAGTGAGAAATATGAGGAAGTCATAACAACAGAACAGTGTTTATTGAGTGTGCCCTGCTAGGCTGCCTGCCACACCCCTCAGAGGCATCATCTATGATCTTACAAGTATCCTGAATATAGGTATTATAGCTCCATTTACAAATAAGAATGGTAAACTCTGAGAGATGATGTGCCCACAGCACAAAGTTAGTTGGCAGTAGGAATAGATGGAGTAAATTTTTTAAAAAATCCACAATGTAATCTTTATGAAATTGTTACAGAACAAACAAGGGGGGGGGGCTGGGGCAATAATATTATTACCCAAAAGAAAACCTCAGGTCCGTTATGTCCGCCGCCTTATAGTAAAGATATCTCTCAATGCCAGAGATTCGTGAAAAGGAAAGGAAACGTTTGTTTAATACTATACAAACCTAAAGTAGTGACCTCATGTCTTTATCAAAATCTTAAAGTCCCTTAAAACACCACAAACACACACAATCCTTCCTTCCCCCCTTTGTCCAGTCTGGGGTACCATATCTTAGGAAAGGAAATAGAAGTCTGTGGCCCAAGCAGCCTCTGGTTCTTCCCAGTAATCTATGCTCGGCTGGTAGGCCTCCCTTGGTTCTCGGCACCCTCAGCTGTGTCGCTGGAATCTCTGCTAAAGCCAGGTGGTGGTTCCCCCTACTACTGCTGCGGGGGTCCCCACTCTGGCAAAGCTGCATGGTCCTCTCTCCACCGCTCCAGCCACGTGGTCCTCTCTCCAGGGCCATGGGAGTCCCCACTCTGCCAAAACCGCGTGGTTCTCTCTCCTATGGCTGCCATGTCTAGGTTTAAATCCCCGCACCAATCTTCTTCTACAGCCCCATTTCCAACTCCTCCCACACTCGGCCACACCTGCCCTTAATCTCCCATTCTTTCCAGCCTTTCTGGCCACCATCGTGGGTGAGGGCAGGTGTGGTCCCATGTTATGGAGCCAATCATCTCCAAGTTCCCATGCAGGCACCGTAACTCCGGGGACCTGCCCTCAGGTTACATATGGGGGGGGGGGTCTCTTTCCATCCCCCGGTCCCAGAGCATGGCCATAGCTATTTAGCATATCTAAGCGACCAGCCAAAGGCAATAGGTATGTTAAATGACCACATCAGAGGTTAGCTGCAAGGCTGTTGCTATGGGAAACAGCTCTTAATGGGCCTACTCTATTTGTCCCTTTCCCCATCCCACACCTGTGGGGGAAGGAGTGAAGACATCTTAGAATCTCCTGGACACCTTGAGTTCTGGACCCCATTTCAAATGCCCATTTCAGGTCCCCCCTCTTGGCTGCATCCTGTAACAAAATTAGCAAACCACTGTGGAATTTCCACCTCTATTTTTATTTCCCAGATTGGTTGAAATGATATTTACCATAAGTTCTTAACAACTTTTTATTTTCAATAATAAACAACATCAATTATGAATAAATGTTTTCTGATCCCAAACTTTGGGTGGAGGGACCTTTGGATTAAAAAGAAAACTAAAATCAAATTAAGGTGTTTATAAATACTGTGTGTCTGACCCAAATAACAAAAAATAGCTTTTCACCCACATATTTGGGGAATGCATGCAGCTCCCTGGTATGTGCCAGGGAGTCTGTGGGCTAGGTAAGCAAATATTTAAGCATGTGTAAGGATAATAATGGCTCGTTTGGAAGTCCTCAATATACCAAAACCATAAATATGCAAGGAAATGCTGCACTGTCAGGGAGAGAATTCCAAGTTGACTTGGCATAAAACAGGAGACTGCTTGAAAGCATTAAAACTTCTTCAGACTTGGACATCAGAAGAATCCTGGAAAGGAGATGTTGTGGAAAAAAGTAGGTAATCCTGCCAGGTAATCCTGAGTTGTGATATGTAGTTAAATTCTTCTCTTTATGGACCTTAAAGCCAAGTTTTAAACAACAGAGACTATTTTAGAGACAAATGCCACATTGTTAAAGGGAAAGATCTTCCTGTAAGAATTAGGAAAAAGAGAACTAGTATATGCAGAAGTTTTATATAGAGGGTAAGGCAAAGGTAGGTTTACAGCTGTTCATATGGAAAATAATACAATAATGAATGACCAAATAATATTTAAAAAAAACTCTGTATTTTGCATACTCACAACTGAGGCCAAGGGACCCTCCAGTAATATTCATCACTATTATTTTTCTAGTCTTTCTTTGGCATTGGCTAACACAGAGTGGGCATGAGTGTTGGGCAAAAGGAACAGAAACTAAGGCAACCATTAGAACAGTCCCATCTTTGTGCTGACCTCACCTCCTTTGTGGTAAGCAGGGCAAATGGTATTAGAAACAGGCCGGCAACATCTTTCTCTCTCTATCTCTCTCTCTTGACTTCCACATCTCCTTGTTATCCTTATTTCACATAGGACTTTGTTTCCTTGCTGGATATTATGTCTGGTCTCTGTAGACTTTAGATTATTCTCAATTGGACAGGACACCCTTATTTCACAGTCTTTTCAAGGAGTTACTATTTGGTTCTGTCTGGGAAGAGCTTGAGAATGGCAAAAGATGTCATTTTTGCATATTTTTTTGTGAAAAAATTCCAAGTATCAATCTGGGATGTTATATGTAAGTAATAATTCTTCTTAGATATTAAGTGGAAACTAATCATTGCAACAAAGTTTATCAAATGGCAAAGCCTGTGGGGAAAGAGACATGAGAACTGACCACTCTAAAGACCTCCAGCATCTCAGCTGCTCTTTCCTGTTGGCTTCTGAACAGGAGGAGCATGTAGCTGTAGCTGGTCTCTGTGGGAGTTGGAAGGAACATGCTGAGAAGAGACATTCCCTATGCCCAATCTGCCTGTACCTTAAGGAACAGAGGTAGGGGACAGTCTTTAGAAATGAGTGTCCAGTTATGAATGAAGGTAAAGGATGAAATGTCCTGTGGAAAATTGAGAGGAGAATTCACCTCAGAAAATAGAATTATTTAAAGTAGAAAATTACAATAAAATGTTTCCTCTCTCTTGTGTGTATGACTCTAAACCCCTATTAATAAAAGTACTCTTCAGACAACCAGAAATGATCTTCTTAACCATAAAGGCAAAGGGAGCCATCTTTTAGTTGATTCTAAACAGTAAATAATCAGATAAATTTGGGGGGTATTTTAGGTCACAACAGGTGCAGAAATAACTTTGGGCCTTGTGGTGGGTTAGTGACTCCAAAACAATACATCTAAACCCTAATCCTTTACCTATGAATGTGACCCTAGCTGGAAAATGGGTCCTGCAGACATAATTGATTAAGGACATTGAGACAAAATCATCCTGGATTTAGGGTGGGACCCAAATCTAAAGACTGCTGTCCTTATATATAAGAGAGGGGAAAGGGAGATTTGACACAAGGACACTGGGAAGAACATGTGAAGATGGAGGAAGACACTGGAGGTATGTTACACTGCCAAAAGCCCTAGAATGCCAAGGGTTGTGGTCAGCCACCAGAACCTAGAAGAGAGGCATGGAATAGACCCTTCCACAGAAACTCCAGAAAGGACTAACCCTGCTGAGACTTTTATATTGTACTTCTGGTATCTAGAATTGTAAGATAATAAATGTCTACTGTTTCAAACCACCTAGTTTGTGGTAATTAATGGCATCACCCTAGGAAACTAATACAGACCACCAAGCCTCAGGTATGAGTACAGAAGTGAGTAGGAAATAACTTACAGAAGATATTACCTTGACCTACTGCAATAACCTTTATAACATCAATAACTTCTGTATTAGACTGAAGAATACGTTTAAATTCTAGTAGTTTTGCCTAAAATCCTTATGACATCAAAGAAAGAAGGCAGCAGGAAGATCTATGCTCATCCCCTTGTTGAATTCAGGATTTCCAAGTAGGGTTTTAACTGCAGAAAAGCCTCACAAGTTTCATGTGAGTAGTGGTTGGGTTTTGTGGGGCTCGTAGCCATCCTGCAGGGCTAAGGCTATAAGTGAGTGGAAATTGGGGCTGCTCTTCATTTCTAGGGCGATATCCAGGGTGGGGAAGGGACTTGTACCAGGGGATAAGGGAGTGATGGAGAACAGGGTAAGCCTGGAAAGGGGAGCAGTGTTGGAGAGCAGCACAGTTTTGTATCTTCCACCTTATCTTCTGGCCCTTCCTCTTGTATCAGTTAGTTAGAGAGCAGACAGCAATGTACTGAAATACAAGTCAAATGATTGGTTCAGAGCATCAGTGGAAAAAAGGCTATGAACACAAGCTCTATTGGGAACTGAGGACGGTGGTTGCCTAGCCCAGCTTGATGGCTATTGGAGCAGAAAAATAAGAAGCCACATGCCAATGTGGGAATACCATAAGGGATGGCAGGAGTGCCCATTTTGGATATTGGCTCAGCAATAGTATGACATCCATGACTAGCAGGGATATCACAACAGTGACCAGGTAAAAGCAAGGGCAAGAGCAGTACATCAGAAAACTCCACAGACCTCTGAACTATCAGGGATGATTCGAGGGTTAAAGTTGTAGCTGTTTTAACTAATGGAAGCTGGAGCAAAAGGCCACTGCAAACTACCATGAGATCCCACCTCATACCCATTAGGATGCTTCTATTAAAAACAAAACAAAACACAGAAAATAACAAGTATTGGTGAGAATGTGGAGAAATTGGAACCCCTTGTGTACTGTTGTTAAGATGTAAATGGTACAGCCACTGTGGCAAACAGTATGGTGGTTCTTCAAAAAATTAAAAGCAGAACTGCCATATGATCCAGCAATAGCACCTCTGGGTATATATCCAAATTAATTGAAGGCAAGGTGTTGAAGAGCCATTTGTACACCCATGTTTATAGCAGCATTGTTCACAATGCCCAAAAGGTGGAAGCACTCCAAGTGTCCATCAATGGATAAATGGATAAACAAAATATAGTATCTAATACAACAGAGTATTATCCAGCCATAAAAAAAAAGAAGGAAATCCTGGCATATTCTATAACATGATGACTCATGAGAACATTATGCCAAGTGAAATAGATGTGTTACAAAAGGACACATACTGTAGGATTCCACCTAACATAGAGGCAGAAAGTAGAATGATGGTGCCAGCTAGCATTTGGGGATGAGAGGAACGAAGAATTTTTAATTAATGGGCCAGTTTCAGTTTTGCAAGATGAAAAGAGTTCTGGAGATGGATGGTGGTGAGTGTTGCACAGAAATGTAAGTAAACTGAACTGTACATTTAAAATAGCTAGGATGGTAAATTTTATGTTCTTGTACTTTACTGTGATTAAAACAAAACAAAGCAAAAATCATTACTTCATTCCCCTATTCTACCCTGAAACCTACACACACACTACATACCCCTATCTCCACATTCATACACTTGAGACAGGTGACCTGAAGACACCTGTTGCTGTATGACTCATTCTATAAAAGTTGTGCTTCAATATTTAGTACCTGGTGGTGTCACGAGCCATCTGGCTGCTCAAACAAAAAACCTGGAAGTCAGTTTGACTCCTGGTCTCCACTTGTATCTACCATCCATTGGCCAGATCTTGTTTATTCTGCTTCCCTGATATATTTTACATTTGTTCCTGCATCTCTATTATTAGTTCAAGTCTTCCACTTAGGTTTCTCAACAGCTTCCTTCTTCATCTCCCTGCCCCCAGTCTCACTCCTCCTAGATTCACCTTGCCCAGGGCTTCCAGAAGGATCCTGAAAACAGCAAATCTGATCATGTCCCAGCTCTGAGAACCCTCCAACTCTTGTCCATCTACTCTAGAAGGTGCCTCCTGAGTCTTGAAAGGTTGAAAGGTCCACCATTACTCCGGGGGGCAGCCTGACTCACTAGCCTCACTTCCTACCTTCTGCTAATTCCCAGCTCCTGCTGCATCTCCCAAGTTTTACCCTCCAGCAATATTCGTGGTCATATTCTGAACATGCTGTCTCATGTCTATGATTTTTCACATGCTTTTCCTGGGTCTAGAAATGCCCTCTCTGCCTGCCAACCTGACAAATTGTAGTTAGCTTTCCAAACTCAGATAAGACCAGAACCTTCTCTTATCTCTGTATCACCCCTCACCCCACCCTGAATAACCCTAGCCTCTCCTCCCTTTCTCCTGCCTCTTTAATTTAAACAGAATTCTATATGGGTACATGTCACCCTGCACGAGAATTCTTACTTTTTTACGTGTGTCACTTCCCTCCTGAACAAGAGTTTCTTAAGGGTAAGGCTGCATGCTTAGTACGTGATAAATGTTTGCTAAATAAAATCTGTTAAAGAATTCCATCCACTAATGTGGTCATAATTATAAGATTTTTATCATAACTATAAAATTAAGTGATCATAGTTATATAATTTCTGTCAATCAAGGAATTTTTACAATTCCAAGGAATTGCAGACCCCATGTAGTCAGCCAACTATATCAGAATATCAGGATTTGGGGCCTGGGCATTAGTATTTTTTAAGCTTTCTAATTGGATGAAAGAACTTCAGAACCATTGTCAGCCAAGTTTATAAAGTTCTGATCTCATTTATTTGTCTATGATCAGGCAGCAACTCCCTATATTCATCCCAAGAAGATATATATCTTATTATTTTTTTAATTTATTATTTTTTTAGAATCCCTGGGGACACAATTCCAGAGTCTCTCTTGCCTTACACTGTTTCTCTTTAAAATAAATAAATGAAATCAAGTGTTAAAAGAAACTTGTATCTATCATATTTTTTTTTACGTATTGTTTTTATAAATTTTAAACAGTCCTGAAGTCCTTTACTGGGTGTCTGATCTTCTATCCCCTCTTTGGCATGATGTCCTCCTAATTTACTGTGTCTTTGAAAATAATTTCAGCATTACTGTTTCCTAAGAAGTCTGGGATCATGACAGAATGAGCTGGCCAGCAGAGCGTTTATTTTTAGCCGAGAGACTCAGATCCAATCTCCTTAGCCAGTGGTTAACACTCTGCTCCCTTGTCCTGCCCTGACACTTTTCTTCACTTGTGGGCGAATCCCCCTTTTCAGGGAACATCCCGCATATGAAATGTTTGCCTGGCTACAAATATTTCTTAGCATCTCAAGTTAAAGTGGAGCCTTTGACACCCTCAGATACAAAACTCTGAGAGGGCCTTCCAACATTTGTGTGTTTTGTAAAGTGAACCAGGGCTTCTGGGGGAGGCCATCTGGAAGGAACAATGATTATGAAGATCATTGTTTGAACCTGAAAAACTACGTGTACATCCTAAGTTCTGCTGTTGATTTTTTTTAATCTCTTTCCTACACGCTTAAATTATTTTTATTTAAAATTTCAGACCAAAACCGGAATTGGCCTGTCTTTCTGTCTTCTAAAGCACACATTTCTGTGACCACGCGGAAGCACAGCAGTATCTCTGATTCCTCATCTGCCCGGATGCACACACAGACATTCCTGCTTGATCTTTCTTGCATCAGCCCTTCCCTCCATCTCTCTGCTGTTTCTCCCACTCGCCTCACAGGTTACCCTCCATCTACTGTTTTCTTTCCTTCACACACCGTCAGGATGCACCCTGCCTGCTATAACACCACCTTAACTAGTCCTCTTCCTTGTATTAGTTTTCTGTGGCTGCTATAACAAGTTACCACAAACTTACTGGGTTAAAACAATACTATTTTATTCTCTTACATTTCTGGGGTCATAAGTCTCAAATGACTCTCATGAGGCTAAAATTCAAGTGTCAGTAGGAAAGTGTTCCTTCTGGAAGCCCGGGGGGAATCTATTTTCTTTTCTCTTCCAGCTTTTGGAGGCCACTGGCATTTCTTGGCTCATTGCCCCTTCTTTCATCTTCAAAGTCCATCATTCCAACTTCTGCTTCTATAATTCCATCTCCTTCTTTTGCCTTTGACCCCCCTGCCACCCTCTTATAAGGACCCTTGTGATTACACTGGGCACCTCTAAATAATCCAGGATAATCTCCCCATCTCATAATCCCTACTTTACATCAACAAAGTTTTATGACATATGAAGCAAAACATTCCTATGTTTCAGGGGCTAGGATGTGAATGCTTTGAGGGAGAGGTATCTGTTTACCACAGGTCCTGAAGCTTTCTGGTCAGCCAGCATTCCGATCATTTTCTCCTTTCTCACTGCTAAAATATAGCATTGAATTGTGCCCCCGCTCCCAACCCTTGTCAAATTCATATCTACCTAGACCCTGAGAATGCGAGCTTTTTTTGGAAATAGGGTCTTTGCAGATGAAATTAATTAAGTTCAGATGAGGTCATACTGGAGTAGAGTGAGCCCTAAATGCAATGTGACTGGTGTCCTTACAAGAAGGAAAGATTTGGACACAGAGATACACAAGAAAGAAAGGTCAAGTGATGATGGGTGTAGAAATGGTAGTGATGAAGCTATAAGCCAAGGAATGCTGAGAACTTCTAGCAACTTCCAGAAGTTAGAAAGAGGCAAAATAGGATTCTTTTCTAGAGGCTTCAGAGGAAGCAGAGACCTGACAATACTTGGATTTCAGAATTCTGACTTCCAGAACCATGGAACAATATGTTTTTGTTGTTTCAACCTCCCCAGTTGTATGACCTTGTGGCAGCTCTAAAACACTAGTACAGATATGATGGAAAAGAGGCAACCTATTTTGCTCATATGCCAGGTTTTACTAAGAGACAGTTTCACTGACAGGTCAGCTTACCAAATTCTGAAAGCTTTCATTGTTCCATTTGTAATGTGCAAAGATCTCTGTAGATTGTTGGCTCTGTGCACGGGACTTCCCCATCTGAGAGCCTCAGTCTGTCTTCTGGCACACCAGGAAGCAAGAGCAGTCCAGGTCAGGGTTTTATGTAAGAACTTGTATAATGAGAAAGAAAACAAACTTCCACACACTTTTTACTGATAAAATTCAAAACCTAATAATAACTTAGATTATAATGAGAATAATAAAATTCTTTTGGGGGTATAACATTTCACTTAATTGGGGTTCAAATGTAATCTGTCTATTATCCATACTGACTGTTAATGCGCATCTGTTAGGGCTGATCTATAATGAGATGTTACCACATTGAATATTTCAACTCAAAGATGAATATTGCATCTTTGAAAAGTACTGCCAAATACAGATATCAATTCATGAGCATATAACTTTAATTGAGTATATTGATTGCAAGACATTTATGGTTCTCTTCAATTTTTCTATTGATATTTGTCTTTTAGCATATAACATTGCAGATTAATCACTACCAGTTGAAGGCTAGGTGGAAACTCCTCAACTGCTCATTTAAATGGATACTGAAATACAGAAATTTTCTTCGCATTTGTACTGAAGCCTAAGAAGTGCTGCTGGAACTGCAGTTTCAACTCAGAAAACATATCCACTTGAAATCTGCAGGGAAATAGAGATCTCATTCCTTATTTTACCTTTTGATACCACTAGAAGTGTACAAGGTGGCTTGACGTTTAAATGATGTTAGTTGTCAAAATGACTTTATAGCAGTGTTAAGTTTCTCACATGAGCACTGTTTGGCCTTGTAATTTTAGGTTGAAATCATTAAGAAACATCAGCAAAAACTAATTTCCAAAGCCATTCCGTATTCATCAGTAGTAGCTGAAGGCAGTTCTTCTCATTAAAAATATTTCAGTCACAGTTGGCATAGCTCAGTTGGTTGGGCGTTGTCTCACACACAAAAAGTTCACAAGTTCAATTCTTGGTAAGGGCATATGTCTCAGTTGTGGGTTTGGTTCTGGGTTGGGGCATGTACAGAAGGCAGCCAATCAACACTTCTCTCTCACATCACTGTTTCTCCCCCTCTCCTTCTTCCTCCCCTCCCCCTCCCTAAAATAAAAAAAATAAAAAAACTAATAATCTTAGCCCCAATCTCAAAAAAAAATCACAATAATACTTTCCCACTGCCTTGAACTGCTGTGTGGCACAAATCAGGATATTCATCTTCTTTTTCTAACAAAAATCCATGGAACTAACTATGTTTATATCCACAAAAGCAAAGGACGCAATTATTTTCTGCAAAGCACCTGTTAATGAATAACACAATCAATAACCACAAGCTATACACACCTCATATTTTCTCAAGCTTTGTAAATTTATCCAAACAAGCTTTTAATGATCCACACATACTTTTGCTACTATCAACTGCAACACATTTTAGCAGATTCCCCCTCAGGTTGTAGTAAAATATTTTTCTCAAAATTTTTGAAAATATTCTTACTTGCAGATAATTTATCAAGGTTAAATCTCCAGTCACTTCAAACTCTGCAATGACTCCTTGAATAAATAACATCAACTGAGCGGTATCAGTAATATCTGTGGGCTCATCAAGAGCCAAGAAAAATCCTCTAAATTATTTGTCTTATTTTTTAATTGACTCGTGATATTGCTCTCAGAATCTTCATTCCTCTGAGCAACTTTTCTCATTGGAAAGCTAAAAGTCTGAAACAAGTTTCTTTTCTCTGGACACATGTCTTTGGCTGCTGCCATCAGTAACAGTTCAGTTATCCCACCATTGGTAAACAGTTTCCCTTGCTTGGATTACAAATAAGCCACTCAGACCTTTCTTTTGTGAAGAAATTCTGCTGTGATGAGAAATTCTGTTTTAAGTTTTTCTAATTTCTAACCATTGCTCTCCTGTGAGCTGGGAATATTGGGATGATTGTTTGGTCTGGTGATGCTGATATACATTGTATTCTTTTAGCACAACTATAATGTCACTGTACAGTCAGCAAAATACTTTGCCATCAAATTCTGTAACAAAATACTCCTTACTCCTAAAAGCATAATAGTCAAATCCACTTTTCCTTTCTTGTTTTGACTTGATGGGTATTTACTATAAATTCAAGTAAGTAAATGGGGGTAAATAAGTAAGTAGGAAAAATTCAAGTAAGTAAGCAGGAAAAAAGGGAAGGAACGAAGAAGTGAAGCAGGAAGGGATGTCATCATGACATTTGAAATGATGTTGAATTACAACTACATCACTACAATCTGCAGTGTGCCAGATATCAGGCAATGTGATGGGAGTGTCATTTAAAGAACCTATGCACCCCAATGTTCATAGCAGCACAATTTACAATAGCCAAGTGCTGGAAGCAACTTAGGTGCCCATCAGTAAATGAATGGATCAAAAAACTATGGCTCATTTACACAATGGAATTCTATGCCGCAGAAAGAAAGAAGGACCTCCTACTCTATGCAACAGCATGGATGGAACTGGAAAGCATTATGCTAAGCGAAATAAGCCAGGCAGTGAAAGATAAATACCATATGATCTCACCTTTAACTGGAACCTAGTCAACAAAACAAACAAATAAGCAAAAATAACCAAAGACACTGAAATAGAGAACAGGCTGACAGTGACCAGAGGGGAAAGGGGAGGGAGTTTCAGGGGAATTTCAGGGGAAAAGGGAAGGGTTTGCAGGAACAAGTATAAAGGCCACATGGACAAAAACAGGTGGGGGCTGGAAACGGGAGGGAGGTGGGGAGGGCTGGGGGGTGGGCTGGGATGGTAGTAAAAGGCAGAAAACTGTACTTGAACAACAATTAAAATAAAAAATAACTAAAGTCTATCACAACTATTCAGTTCTGCCATTATAACTTGAAAGGACAAAGACAATATGTAAACAAATGAGCATGGCTGTGTTCCAACAAAGCATTATTGCAGGCAGTGAAATTTGAATTTCATATAACTTCCATGTGTCATGAAATCTTTTTTCTACTTATTTATAAAGATAAAAATTCGTTCTCAGCCTGTGGGCCATACAAAAACAAGTGTTATATTGGATGTGGCTGGTGAGTTGACTCCTCCTGAAGTGACTAAGTCATCTTCAAAGTTCACCCAGCTCAATATCATAAGACACCCTCCAGGTACTGCATAATCATCTCAGTCACTTCCTTTGCACGGAGTACTTGTATATGACTGTTCATTTGCATATTTCAAAGGAAAGGCTGTGAAATTTGTTTTAAAACAAACTTTTTAAAAAGAATCCTATGTATTTATTTTTTTTATTTTAATTGTTGTTCAAGTACAGTTTTCTGCCTTTTACTCCCATCTCAGCCCACCCCCCAGCCCTCCCCACCTCCCTCCCGTTTCCACCCCCACCCCTACCCGTTATTGTCCATGTGTCCTTTATACTTGTTCCTACAAACACTTCACCCTTTTTCCCTGAAATTCCCTCTCCTCTCCCCTCTGGTCACTGTCAGCCTGTTCTCTATTTCAGTGTCTTTTGTTACATTTTGCTTGTTTGTTTGTTTGTTTTGTTGTTCAGGTTCCTGTTAAAGGTGAGATCATATGATATTTTAAAAGAAACTTCTAAAACCATTTTGTCTATCTTTTAACTTTTGCTGAATTTATTCTTAATTTATTTTATTTATTTGCTAATTTTTGTTGTATTGTTTTGTTTGTTAAGTGGCAGCACAGTGGGAGCCATGGTACATTATATTACCTGGGATCCACATCAAAAAGTTTTCTTATTTGACTCATTAATGGAAAAAACAAAACATTATCTCATGACAGTCCCAGAGGATTCTTAATCCCACAGAAGACTAAAAAACAAAATTATAAAACAGATCAGTAGTTGTCAGGGGCTGGGAGTGGAGAAAGGCTGATCATAGGTTGCACAAGGGAATCCTGTTGGTAAGGGACTGTTCTCTATCTTGGTTGTAGTGATGGATGGCTACACGATTCCTTGCATTTCTCACAACACAGAGCTTTGCACCAAAAGAGTGAATTATACTGCACATAAACTTTTTAAATGAGTCATAAAAATAAAATACAAAGAGGACTTTTGGTTTCAATTGTAACATGCAAAGAACTTGAAAGTCATCGCTCCCATCCTCAGAATAAGATAAAAGCTGAACAAACTGACAGTCAATGACTTTTTTTAGATCCATCAGAAAACTGAAGTCACATGGCAAACTGCCATCCCAAAATTCATAGAGACTGGAGAATACAGAGAATCAAAGCTGAGATCAGAATACTGGGAGCAGAAGCCACTAGAGCCAGTAACTGATAGGAACCATTAAACCATAACTGATGAATTCCTGGTAGCTGAATGTAGACTAACTGGGAAGTTAAAATCTCTGGGGGTCCAGTTCTAGGGGAGGTGCCACACATTTACAGGTTTTACCTCTAGGAGCAGGTTCACAGGGTGAAGGCTATGTAACAAAACTCCCTTATGATTCTGGCAGAGGAAGGGAAAAAGTACTCATTTTGAACTATACCCAGAGATTCTCCATACAAAGGCCTGGAGAGCGCTGTATCAGAGGCTTAGCCACTCTAGCTGGAGGGCAATTAGCCCACTCCAGCCCTCTCTAGCCTTCTTGTCTCACATAAGGAGAGGAAAAAATGCTGAGCAATGCTTCTGAAGATCATAGCTCAGAGACTCAGACCACTAAAAATATTGAGATTTAATTATAAGATCATAAAGTACTTTCCCTCTCCAACGTCTTATCACCATAACAGGGCTCCAGTATAATGATAGTAGCTTCAACTGAGGGAGATGTAGGACGCAGACTCTGTTTAAAAATAAATTCTTAGGGAAACCCCAAAACAACAAGGGAGGGGGGAATCTGAAGCCCCAGAACCTACAGCTATGGCAAATATTAAACACAACCTATCTTCTGGCCAGTTTAACATGAAACCTCACACTAAAACCAGTTTATTACACTTCCTATTATCAGCACAGCATGTCTACCTTTCAACAAAAAATTACAAAGCACACTAAAAGATCAAGGGGAAAAGAGTCAGAAAATACAAAGCAAATATCAGAACTAGACTTCAGAGATAAGGAGATTTGGGAATTTAAAGTTAGGGAATTTAACTATGATTAATATGTTGAGGGCTCTAATGGAAAGAAAATAGACTAGATTTAAGAACGATAGGTAATGTTAACAGGTAGATGGAAATTCTAAGAAGAAAATACTTTACCTACAGAGGAAAAAAGATAAGAAAAAGATTACACAGGACATCTCTTCAGAAACCATACAAGCGAGAAGAAAGTGGAGTAAACATTTAAAGTGTTGAAAGGATAAAAACCACCAACCTGCAATTATGTCCAGCAAAATTCTCTTTCACTAATGAAGGAAAAATGAAGACTTTCTCAGACAAGCAAAAACTGAGTGAATTTATCCCTACTAGACCTGCCTTACAAGAAATGTTAAAAGAAGTTCTTTAGAGAGAAGAAAAATTCTATAGAATAGATAAAAAATTCAGATCTACATAAACAAAGGAAGAGCATTAGAGAAGGAATAAATAATGGTAAAATAAAGTATTTTATTTTTCTTATTACTAATTACCTGGTAATCATTGTTCAAAATAATAACAGCAGCAATATATTGGGTGGTGATACTTCTTGCATAAGTGAAATAGCTGGCAGCAGTGTTGGGGAGGAGGAATTGGGCAGACTCTGTTAGAAGATGCCTGCACTACCCATGAAGTGGTGTAGTGTTATCTGAAAGTGGATTTAGGTTAGTGGTAAATGGATATTGTAAACATTTAACAAATGATGTATTGTAGAATTGTAAACTTCAAACCTATATAATTTCATTGCCCAATGTCACTCAATAAATATAAATAAATAAATGGCACTAAATTTCTTTTAAAGTATAATTGATATGCTTACGAAAGGAAAGAAATAAAATAACATTAACTGCTCAATTAAAACCAGAGAAGGCAGAAAAGGGGATGATTAAAAAGAAATAAAGTCAAAGTGCAATGAATAGAAAACAGTTACAAACACGGTATATGTGAATCCAACTATATTGATAATCACAACAAATGTGAATGGTCAATTAAAAGTCAGAGACTGTCAGAGAGGATTAAAACAAAAAACAGAAAAACCAAGACCCAACTCTTATGTTGTTTACAAGAAACTCATTTTAAATATAAAGACACTGATGATAGATTAAAATTAAAGGGATAAAGAAAGATATACTGTGATAACACTCATCAAAACAAAGCTAGAATAGTATTAATTTCAAACAGAGCAGACTTTGGAACAAGGAAAATTCTGAGGAATAAAGAGGGGCATCGTATAACAATAGAGTGGTCAACTTTCTAAGACCAGATCATCAATTAACAGAATATCGAAATATTGAGGAAAACATATATAGAACTATAAAAAGAAGGGAAAAGTGTATTATTATAATTGGAGACTTTAGCACCCCTCTATCAGTAACTGACAGATCCAGAGGTGGAATGTCAGTAAAGACATACAGTCCATCATTGAACAACACTGGTTTGAACTGCACAGGCCCACTTACACGTGGATTTTTTTTAGTAAGTACTGTAAATGTATTTTTTCTTTTTTATGATTTTCTTAACACTTTTTTCTCTAGTTTACTTTATTGTAAGAATACAATGTATAATGCACATAACATACAAAATATGTGGTAATTGATTATTTATGTTATCAGTAAGGCTTTCAGTCAAGAGGTAGACTGTCAATATTAAGTTTGGGGGAGTCAAAAATGATACATTGCACAGGGGTTCAGTGGCCCTAACCTCCATATTGTTCAAGGGTCAACTATAGTTGAAGTAACAGCATCTATCAACTGGATCTATATTAGATACAGTTGATATTTATAGAATACTTCCTCTAACAATAGTTGAATAAACATATTTCTCAAGTTTACGCAGACCATTTACCAAGACAGACCACATTCTGGGCTATAAAACATATTCTAACAAATTTAAAAGAATACAAATCATACAAAGTAAGCTCTCAGGCCACACTAGGACTAAACTAGAAATAAATAACACAAAGATAGCTGGAAAAACCCCAAAATATTTGGAGATTAAACAACATACTTCTAAATAACACATGAGTCAGTGGAGAAATGTCAAGAAATTTAAAAGTATTTTGAACTAAACAAAATGAAAATATAACCTTTCAAAATGTGTGAAACTTATAGTAAAATGTGTGAAGCTGTGTAAAACTTACAGCACTGAATGCACAGAAGAAAAATCAATCCAAAATTAGTAGTGTAAACTTTTACCTCAGGAAACTACAGGGGAAGGTACAAATGATGACTAAAGCAAGCAGAAGAAAAAAAAAAAGAAAAAGAAAATCAATAGATAAAGTTAATAGAGATACTACAAACTGGTTTCTTAAAAGAGCAATAAAATTGAAAAATCTATAGCCAGGCTACTCGAGAAAAAAAAAGAAGGCACAAATTGTTAATATCAGAAATGAAAGAGAGTTTACACTACTGATTCCATGAACATCAAAAGGATAATAAAAAAGTCCTGGCTTGTGTGGCTCAGTGGATTAAGCATGGGTCTGTGAACCAAAGAGTCACTGGTTCAATTTCCAGTCAGGGCACATATCTGGGCAGCTGGAGATACCCAGTAGGGGGCATGGCAAGAAGCAACTGCACACTGATGTTTCTCTCCTTCTCTTTCTTCCTCCCTTCCCCCTCTCTAAAAATAAATACATCAAATCTTTTTTAAAAAAGGATAATAAAAGAATGTCATGAACAACTCTATGCCTCCAAATTTGATAACTTAGATGAAATCGACCAATTCTTTAAAAGACACAATGTACCAACACTCACACAAGGAAAAATGGATTTTCTGGATAGACCAATATTTATTAAATAAATTTAATCAAGAATCAATAACTTTCCAAAAAAAAAAAAAAAATGGAAAGCAACAGGCCCAAATGGTTTCACCAGTGAATTCTATCAAATGTTTAAAGGAAAAATGATGCTAATTCCCTAAACTCTCTTCCTGAAAATTAAAGCAGAGAAAACAGTTTCTAACTCATCCTACAAGAATTTTAAAAAATCAGCTAATATGAAATGAAATAAAGACATTGTAAGAAAGGAAAACTACAGACCAATATCTTTCACTTACGTAGTTGCAAAAATCCTCAGTAAAATGTTAGCAAATAAAATCCCACAATGTATAAAAATAATTATACACCATGTCTAAGTAGGATTTATTGCAGGTATGCAAGACTGCTTCAGCATTTGAAAATCAATTAATGTAATCCATCATATCAGTAGGCTAAAGGGAAAAAAAATCATATGATCTTAACGATACAAAGAAGCACTTGGCAAAATCCAACCTCCATTCTAAAATAAAAATTATAAAAACTTCTTAGCAAACTAGGAATAGAGGGAGACAATCAATTTGATAAAGAGCACCTATAAAATTTTAAAATCCCTATGGCTAACATCATATTTAATGCTTTCTGAAAAACTGGTTGCTTTCTGAAATCATACTCAGCTTGTCAATGAAGAAGCTAGGCAGATGAAAAACACCCAGGGTACGTTACCTTCCCTGCAATCCCTTCAAGGACTTACAAAACAAAAACGCCTGTTGGTCCTACCCCTTTGTTGTCATCACTTCTTAGAGTGGGATCAATAACCCTCAAATAAATCATCCCTTTCCTCATCCCTCAAACCATTTCTTTGAACTCTCCAAGCAGTGATCCCTTCTTTAAGGGTTTTTGTACCTGTGATATTATACACCCACTCCTCCCGAACCTTCAGCCTTCAAAGTCCACATCTACAAAGACGCCCTCCTTAACAATTTCCCCATTTAAGTTATATTCAGTCCCAGGATACAGTCAGATACTGTGCCTTCCCCACATAAAAACTAATCAGCCTTATTTTGAATAAAAGCAACCCCTAAACAGGACACCTGCTCCTCCTTCCCTATCTCTGTCTCACAGTGCCCCATTCTAGAGCCCAGGTTAATTGATGAAGACAATGATATAGCAGCACACCAAGAACAATTCTGTTCTGTTGAAGCTTCTCCGGTTCTGCCTTGTTGGGAACTGCCCTGCCTGATTTCAGAATCTGAAATCCCCTGTGGCTAAGCCTAAATAAAGGACCTTGGGACCATAAGCTAAGCACTTAGGAGACAAAGCTTATCTTTCTTATAGGGGCATCACCTCTTCCCCCTTTCTCTTTACCCTGCTTGGCCCCAGGTGGATGACTAGTTAGCCAAGGACTGGTAAGATTTCTCAAAAGAGGGATGACCTAAGACAGGCACAGTCATGAAGGGGCTCTCAGGGAAATACTTGAGGGGCTAAAGAAAAAGGGGGTGATGTACCCTCACCCCTTGGCTTTGACATAGCCTGAGTCCCCATTCTGTCTTCAAGAAGTCTCCTAATCTCTTGGCTGTCTTACTTCCCCTGTCTGACTTAAGCCTGAGACAACACCTTAAACCTGAAACTATGCTGGAGGTGGGTGTGGCCTTGTGCTGGAAAGGGCAGGTTCCCTAGGGCAATCAGGCCTAAGAAAGTATGCATAAAATCCTATGAAACCTACTTTGCTAACACCCCCAATTTAAATGATAAGGGTCCAAGCAGGAAGTGAGTTTGTTTCCCAAAGTTTTATGGCCCTTTAACTATCAGACCCTGACTCAGAATAAGCCCTCAGAGTTCTTTGAACGTTATCTATTGTTTAATCATTTCTGCCTGACAATGATTGATGAGCCTTATGTATACACCCTGTATTCCTGTACAAATTGAACTCAATAAAAGCTTGCCAAGGCAAGGGTCAAGGAACTCTTCTCTTGAGAGAGTGGCCGCGACATCCCTTTTCCTCCACAGGACTCAGTAGTCAATGTGAATTTGCCTCGTATTTCATCCACAACACCGCAGTCCCCAGGAGCCAGGCTCCACATCACTGCCCTGACACTAACTGTTGACCAATTAACACTTTATGATCCCATCTTTAACAGGCAGCAAGAAAGTGCAACCAGTCAAGTATACAGAATACAAAATTCTCAAACACTGAATGGTTTCTCACGTTGTCAAAGGAAAGTTGTGAGCCACCTCCAACTTTACTCAGAGCTAGAGTTAACAATGTAATACTCATAGCCAAAATTTTACCTGCAAATGGCATTCCTGTCTTTATATTCTGTTGCTTTTTCATGTAAATCCAGAGTTTTATAATGCTTGATCCTACAAATGTTAAGTTTTTGGTCATTTGTTTAGATGTGAGTTTCAAAACCATAGTTATATAGACCGCTAAAACAGGCTGAGTTTCCAATTTCCATAAATGTGAATTGATGGAAAGGGAAGAGCATGATGTTGCTGGAATCCTAGGGATAGGCATTCAGCTAGCTAAGCGGTCAGTGGGAACAGGTTAGTTAGCTTTGGGTAGTTCATATACGCAAGTTTCTTAAATACAGCTTTAATATTTATTGACTTCACATCGTAAAAAATAAATGGCAGGGGAAGTAAAGCAGAACCACAATAATGACGGTAATCCGTGCAGTAGAGAAGATACCACAGAGATCATATGTACTTGTACAAGTTGTTCACTTTACAGCTCTTGAGGTCACCATTCACACTGTAGACCGCATAATCATTCCACCCAGAGTTGCAAGGTGCAGAACTTCTGCAACCAGAAACAACAAACCTGCAAACATTCTGATGCTTGTATATGAAAGCAAATGCATGCCGACAGAAAACACAACCTTTATGTCTGAAGTTATAAGCTTTATAAATTAATTTATTTAAAAGAAAAAATCAATAAATTGGACTGTATTGAAATTAAAACTTGTGCCAAAAACACAGTTAAGAGAACAAAGACAAGCTACAGACTAGGAGAAAACACCTGCAAATTATGTATCCAGCCAAGGTCTCATATCCAGAATGTCATATTATTTAAATACATGAAAAAATGCACAGCAATAGACTTTAGGGAAATGCAAATTAAAATCACAATGTGATACTGCCGCACACCTATTAAAATGATTTTTTAAGACAATACAAAATACTTGCCAGGATGCATAGCAGTTCTCTACATAGCTAAACATTCACTTATCATATGACTCCTTAATCCCATTCCTAGGTATTTACTCTAGAGAAGTGAAAACTAAAATTCACACAAAACCTATATACAACTGTTTATAGCAGTTCTACTCATAACTGACAAAAACTGGAAATAACACAATATCCTCCAGGAGATGAATGGTTAAACAAACTCCAATATATCCATACAACAGAATGATACTCAGAAAAAAGATGAATGAATATTGATAACATGGATGTTTCTCAAAGGCATTATGTTGAATGAAAAAAAGTCTCAGAAAGTTAAATACAAGAAAGTTCCATTTATATGATTATAAAACAAGATAAAGCTACAAAGACAGAGAGAGGTGGCTGTCAGGTTGGGGAGGGTTGACTACAACATAAGGGAATTCTGGGAGGGTAGAACTCTTCTATATTATGATGGGGGAGGGTAGTGTTTTCATGACTCTATACATTTTTTAGAATTCAGTATATACAACAAAGAAAAAAATTATAGCATATTAATTAAACAAAACAAAGCTTTTTTAAAAAAAATCCCAAATCTGTCCTCATCTCTCCTGTTGCTGCTCCCACCTTAATCCCTCCTTGTCACGTTAGCCTCTCTGGACTACTGGCATATTCCTGACTGAATTTCCTCATAATTACAGTCATTTAATCTGTTTTTATAAATTAATTATGAAATATTTCTGCTGTAGAAAATGTTCCAAAGAAAAACATCATATCTAGAGAAGTCTACCCATTAGTTTCTATACATACGCCACTCCCAACAGTATCCCCAAAACTGAGACTTAATGTGAAAATTAAAATAAGCATCCAAAATAATGTTTATATTATTCTGTACACTTATCCCATAGTTTAATAAAAATAAAGCTTGATTACAGAGCAGGTAAAACTTTTTTTTTATAACTAGCCCATTCTGCTCCTTCGTGATTCATTTCCATGTCTCCTGCCCTAGTCACTGTGCCCACTGCCGCTAGCAGGTGCAGACCTGATCCTGGTTGAATGGAATTTCTAGCTGTTTCAACTCAATAGCTTCTTTAGCCTATTTGTTGCCTTTGTCACATGGACCTGAAAGTCAGTGAGAGAATTAACATGCTAGGACTGGCATGACAATACCAATGCCTGGCAAAGAGCAGCACCTTCCCAGAGAGAGCATGTATTACCCAATTAATTGGCTATTTAGGAAACATGAGCCAGAAATAGAAGAAAGAGAACTTCCCAATAGGATGCTTAAAGAAAACTGCACTGGAGTTAAAAATTGAAAAAAAAAGTAAAACAAGGTTTCTGAGGCAAGTGATTCCAAAACAAACAGGAAAAAAAATAGTGTCATATATGCACTGCTGTAACTTAGCAGGTAATCAGAGCCACAGAAAACTACCTTTATGTGGAAATAATTAGTATGCCATAGCTGCTCAGAGGAGTCACATTTATTGCTAATAACTAATGCTCAGATGGTGCTGATCATTTTATCACCCAGCACTAATTAAGGGTCTTAAAAATGAGGAGGGAACCCACACAGGGAGACAGAGATGGCTGAACAGATGGGGTGGCTCAAGGGCTCAGTGAAACAGGAGGCCTTCATCTCCAAGAGAACAATTGGCCTGAATATTCAGGCACCCACACAAGGCTGCCGGCCCCCTGGTATAAGTGCTGGGCAATATTAGGGGGCACTGTGAAGAGCTGACTGTTATTGAGTTCTTCCTCTGTGCCACTCACATTACTTAATGGAAGCCACCCACTCACCCCTGTTTGCAGAGGAAGGAATTGAGGTTTAAGGAGACCCTGTAATCTGTTGAAGGTCACGCAGCTAAGAAAGTCACAGAGACAGCCTGTAAATTCAGCCCATGACCTTAACCTGATATACTATGTCTCAAATATGTAAAATTGAGCTTTTGACCCTTTTGCCATCTTTGATAACCAATGTCACCAGTACAAGTCTTGGCCTATGCTCAGAAATTTTCTATGTGTTAATGCTCTCTGTCCACTCCAAATCAGAATTTACTTGCTTTCAGAACTCTGAAGCTGGAATAATGAGAAAAATAAATTTAAAAATAAATAAATGATTAACATATTAGTATATCATTCCTTGATCTTAGAAATATATTTTTAGCTATGAGAAATATATTATTACAATAAAATATATAGCTCTAATTTCACAGATGAAGGCCAAACTCTGAAGAAGTATTAGGGTCAGCATGTGTTTTTCTTTAGTCATTCATCCTCACCCAGTAGAGAGGTGCCAGTTTTGTCCATATGAAGCTTTGCTGGTAAGTTTCCTTTAGGTCGAAAGAAACAGATATTCAAGTTATCCTAAGTAATGGGGGTTGGGGGGCATTTATTGTAAAGGTTGATGAGGAAATAAAAAATACAGGAATCTTAACTGCTGAAAAAGAACACCTAGAAAAAGAGAAACCACAACAGAGCCAGGCCTCCCAAGGCTTGCAATTAGTTCAGAAATCCACTTATGGGTGACCGCATTATCATCGCCCTCTCAGCAACACAATCGGCTAATCCCTCCTTCAGAAGTCAGCTTCTCTGTCTTCACTTCCACTGCACTTATTTTCACTATCACTCTTCATCACATTGCATCTGCTCACAGAAAACTTTTGCTTACTCGTGATAACTGTAGAGACATAAAAAATATAGGAGTTGGAAAAAATAAAACTGGCATCCAAGCATTTACTTCAGCATATATATATATATATATATATATATATATAGTATATAAATACTGTGTTATACTGTGTGTGTGTGTGTGTGTGAATTAAAGGATTTATTCAGCAAGTAGGGCTGGAACACCTGAATGTCCACAAAGAAAAAAAAAGAAATTTCACATTACCTCAGGTGATATACAAAAATTAACTATACTATAGACATAAATAAAGCTAAAAATATAAAATTTCTTTTAAAAAGGAAAAGAAAAACATAGAAAATCATTGTGACTTTGGGGCAGGCAAAGATTTCTTAGAGCACAAAAAAACCTATACTGTATCTTTGGTTGTGACAAATGAACTATGCTGACATTAATGAGAGAAAAGGCTGGGGGTGGGGGGCAGTGCAGGCATTCTCTGTGCTATTTTTTCAACACTTTTATACATCTAAAACTATTCTAAACTAAAACCTTTATTATAAGAGAGTATAAATAATAGAACTAAATATGGCTAAGGTGATAAAATTTAAATGTTTGCTCTTTAAAAGACTATTATGAAAATGAAAAGACAAGGCATAATCTGGGGAAAATGTTTGCAAATCACAAATTTGACAAAGGAATTATATACAGCATATGTGATTAATTCTCAAAACTCAATAGTAAGAAAAGTCCAATTTTAAAAGATTTAGACATTTTATTAGAGAAGATATCTAGGTGGCTTATAAGCACATGAAAATATGCTTGACATTAGCCACTAAGAAAATGAAATATGATTGCAACCCTATCAGAAGGGCTAAAATTTTTAAATAGACTATACTATGAGCTTAGAAAATACAAAATGGCAGAAATACTTCAAAAAACATTTTGACAGTTTCTTAAACATGTACTTACTATATAGCCCAGTAATCTTTCTGCTGAGGTATTTCCCAAGAGAAATAAAAACATTGTCCACTACACAAATGGCTCATGCCTGGCAGAAACGACACAACCCGTGTGTCTGTGGGCTGGCAAATGAACAAAGTGCAGTATGTTCATACACTGCAATGCTGCTTGGTAACAAAAGGAGTGAAGTGCTGATGCACATGACATAAATGAATCTCCAAAGTGAAAGAAGCCCAAGGCAAAAGGCGAAATGCTATATGATGTCATTTACCAGGCATTCTGGAAAATGCAAAGCTACAGTTTGTCAGGGAATGGAGTAGAAAGTATTGACTACAAAGGGGCAAAAGGGAGCTTTCGGGGAGATAAAATATAACACCTTGATTGTAGTGGTGATTACATGACAGGTACATTTTTCAAAACAGATTGAAGTATATATCTTTTTTTTTTCCTTTTTTTATTTTATTGATTGTGCTGTTACAGTTGTCCCATTTTTCCCCTTCACTTCCCTCCACCCTGCCCACCCTCTCCCACCCACATTCCCCCCTTTAGTTCATGCCCATGTGTCATAACTTCTTTAGCTTCTACATTTCCCATACTATTCTTGCCCTGCCCCTGTCTATTTTCTACCTATTGTCTATGCTACTTATTCTCTATATCTTTTCCCCCTCTCTCCTCCTCCCACTTCCCTGTTGCTAACCCTCCATGTGATCTCCATTTCTGTGATTCTGTTCCTGTTCTAGTTGTTTGCTTAGTTTGCTTTTGTTTTAGGTATGGTTGTTACTAACTGTGAGTTTGAACTCTTTTTTTACTGTTCATATTTTTAATCTTCATTTTCTTAGGTAAGTCCCTTTAACATTTCATATAATAAGGGCTTGGTGATGATGAACTCCTTTAAATTGACCTTATCTGAGAAGCACTTTATCTGCCCTTCCATTCTAAATGAAAGCTTTGCTGGATAGAGCAATCTTGGATGGAGGTCCTTGCCTTTCAGGACTTGGAATACTTCTTTCCAGCCCCTTCTTGCCTGTAAGGTCTCTTTTGAGAAATCAGCTGACAGTCTGATGGGAACTCCTTTGTAGGTAACTGTCCCCTTATCTCTTGCTGCTTCTAGAATTCTCTCCTTCATTTTTACCTTGGCTAATGTACTTATGATGTGCCTTGGCATGTTCTTCCTTGGGTCCAACCTCTTTGGGACTCTCTGAGCTTCCTGGACTTCCTGGAAGTCTATTTCTCTTGCCAGATTGGGGAAGTTCTCCTTTATTATTTGTTCAAATAACTTTTCCACTTGTTGTTTTTCCTCTTCCCCTTCTGGTACCCCTATAATTCAGATGTTGGAACGTTTAAAGATGTCCTGGAGGTCCCTAAGCCTCTCCTCATTTTTTTGAATTCTTGTTTCTTCATTCCTTTCTGTTTGGTTGTTCCTTTCTTCCTTTTGGTCCATTCCATTGATTTGAATCCCAGTTTCCTTCCCATCACTGTTGGTTCCCTGTGTGTTTTCCCTCATTTCTCTGATTGTAGTCTGCATTTGTTCATCTAATTTATGTCGAAAGTCAACCAATTCTGTGAGCATCCTGATCACCATTGCTTTGAACTGTGCATCTGATAGGTTGGCTATCTCTTGGTCACTTAAAAAAAAATTGGATCTGGGGATTTCAATTCTGTTTGAGCCTTCTTTTTTATTTTTTATTTTCCTTTCGTCTGGTTGCAGGTGTTACGTATGGGTGGTGGAGCCTTAGGTGTTCACCAGGGTGGTGCACCCCAGTTGCTGGGTTGTGACGTTGTATGTGGGGGGCGGGGCCTGAGAGGGAACAATGGCGCCTGCTCTGTTTTCCCTAGGACTTCTTCCCCTTTGCTGCCTCCCACAAGCAAATTGGGCCCTTCTGGTGCTGGCTCTGGGTGGGTGGGCTTGTGTACTTTCTCAGACTCTGTGGGTCTCCTTGGGGAGCTCTCCTGTGAGGCTGAGAGAATCTCCCGGCCTCAGCTCTCCCAGGTGTTTTCAGTCAGTGCTCTTAGGCTTTGTTTCTGGGCGCTGGGTCCCTGTGTTGCATGGTCTGTGTTGCTGCCCTGTTTTCGCTTAGTCTGTCTGCATGCAAATGTGTGGCTATGGACAGCCAGCTGCCTTGCGCGTCTCACTGGGTCTGCTTGTTGCCTCCCGTGCCCAGGGTCTGCCACCGGGTCCATCAGCTGCCCCTGCACTTCTGGGGTTCGTCAACTGCCGTCTGCACCCTGCGCGTCCATGTCTGTCAGCCACCACTTTTTCCTGCCAGGACCCCTCGACCCCTCTCCATAGGCCTCCGACTCCACCCCTCCTTACCGGTCAGGGTGTATGGTAGTCAGACTTCCATTCAGTTCATTTCTCTCTGTTCTGGTTGTTTTTTGTTTCTCAATTTTTGTTGTCCTTAATTTTGGTTGTGCGAGGAGGCACAGTGCGACTACCTATGCCTCCATCTTGGCCGGAAGTTGAAGTATATATCTTAACAGGCAAAAATCTCACTGTATGTAAGTCATACCTAAAAATATTTTGAGTTATTTGATTGAAAAAATAAATTAGGAACATATCTTCTACATTCTTTATAGACTGCTTCTCTTTTTCATTTAACTCCAGAGCACTGAATGTACTATGAAAACATGACTTTAATGACTACATAAATTTTAATTATGTGGCCTATATAGTCACCTAATTATTGTTCCATACTGGACACTGTTTATTTCTAATTTTTCTTAAATGTAGTCTTACACAAACATCTCTGTACACCAATTTAGTTTTTTATCTTTGATGATCATGTTAGAACAACATTTTAGATGTGAAATTATAGAGCCAAAGGATATAAGCAGGAGTTCAAGATTCTGGATATTTATTGCCAACTGGCTCTCCAAAAAGGTGGAAACGACTTACATACCTATCATTGTGAGAGTGGGTCTGTAATAGAAATCTTAAATCTACGTCTTTTTTAACATGAAGCCATCACACAAGAAAAGGCTTACTCAAAGTGTTAGGAAGGCAGCACCTGAACTCTCAGATTCAGAACAACAAACCAAACATTGGTAAAAGGTCTATGCAGTTCTGAGAAAATGAAAAGGACAGACCAAATGAAAAAACTATACATGGGAAAGTAGCTTTTCTTTCCTTTATAATCAAACTTCTCTTGAATAATATTTCCTCAAGAGAAAAGATTAGTTTCATAATACATTACTTTGAATAATGAAAAACAATTAGGAAAATAATTCATCAGAATCCTATTACACTTCTATTTTCAAGAGCAATCATTTCAACTAACATATCCCTCCCTTCTTCAGCGTCAGTGCCAATGAGTAAGCATGCTGGAATTCACATAATAGTCTTTCAACAACAAACCCTGCATTCCACAACAGAATCCTAGGCTCACTATATTCTTTCATACGCTGGTCACTATATTTAAGACATAGTTTATGACTCCTTTACAATAGGAACAGAAATTTCTTATTCATTAATTTTCTAATGATATCCCTATCCAGACATTAGTTATTTTATAACTAAAATAAACACATTGCTGCTCTAACATTTTAACTAAAACGTAACCAAAATAGAGGAACTAAACTTGGACAATATTAAATTTAGTTTTAAAATGTCTTGATTGGTGATTGAATAAAATTTCTGAACCTCAGGCATATGATCCTGGAGTTCTGATCATCATTTTCCATTACTAACTTGAAAGATGAACAATATCTATCAGAATAGCTCTAACTGAAGCCTTCTTTTCTGAATTATTAAAGCAGGTATGAATTCAGATTGTACAGAGTTCACGTAGAACTTTAACCTGTATCATGAAATTTTGGGATAGAAAGATCCCTGATTTGCCCAAATTGTCACAGCAGGCTAGCAGTTGTGCTGGCTGTGACCTCAGCTTCCAAACTTCACGCTCCCCATGCCCTCCCCATTTCACCTTGCCCTCTGCTCTACATTTGCTGAGACCATTCATTTCTCTGTACATTCCAGGATGCTCCTGCCAGAATACTCGATTTGTGATATGAATTAAAAATCTCAACAATGAAGATTCTATTCCAAACCATTTTTAATATTCCATTATATCTTCCAGGATTTAGAGGAAACCAAAGCTAGCTTCTAAAAAAAAAAAAAAAAACTGTTTAACAATGCACATCAATTTCTAGATCTAATTTTTATTTATTATTATTGCTATTATTCTTTAGAATTTACTTTTTAAGGGAAATGTCCCATGGTTTGAATCATCTGCAAATAATGTGAATAAGCAATCAAAATAAATATCACATTCCTCCACTGTCATTCTCTCTCTCTCTCTCACACACACACACACACACAAACACACACACACACACAAACACACACACACACACACACACACACACACCTGTTTCCCACAGACTGCCTGGAACCTACTCAGGCCTTCACATAAAACCCTACCAACACTCAGAACCAGACTGCCCAGACCTCCTCACAAATGCCAAAGCAGATCAAAATGGAATGAGGCAGAGTATCCCTCAGGCCTCCTCTCCCAGCATTTCAGTGTCCTCTATCCTTCTAGATCTCCCTGCTGTCACAACCTCTTTCCCCAGCTCAGCTACCTGAGAAACCTACTTTTGTTTGATTCCTACTGTAAAACACAATAAAAGTCCAAGAAGGGCTAAGCTGTCCTAAAGAAAAGAATGGGCAGAAAAAACACTGGACAGAGAATCAGATGATAAAGATTTTCATACCAGCTGGGTTGAAAGAGTAAATTGAGGGAGCTGGGCTGGGTTGTTTCCAGAAGTGACTCTAGTCACACGCTTCAAGGTCCAGGAAGGTTGCACTTCAATCAGAAGAAAGAGCCCTCAAGCATCAAAGACTCCATGAGTGATGAAGTCACTTCAGGTGTGGTGGCTGCTGCATTGCAGTAGGTATACCTGGTGGCACCTCCTCCTTCCATTGCTCCTGAGGCATGGTGGAAGGACGTGCAGTGGGAACTCACAAGGGTCAAGCTCCATACTCAGTCATCCTATGGAGTCTGCAGTCTGCATTTGCCCCAGGTTTGGGGACTTAACCAACAACTTTGTCCTTTGATCAAATGCTTCTGGGAAACAAAGACATTGACTGTTGGTCAGACCCTTAAGACACGGGTGGCAAACACAAGGTTTGCAGGCACCTTGCTTCTACCTGGTGGCAGTGCCAAGCTCCTTGCCCCTAGTTAAGGAGTAGTTATATTTATACAGTCCTAAAATTACATTCAGCCCTTTGAAGGCAACCTCAAGGCCAATGTGGTCCCCAGTGAAAATGAGTTTGACACCCCTGCCTTAGGACATAAAATTTTGATGAGCCCCTTCTGGTTTGCTTTGCTTTGTTTAAAATACATGGCTCAAATACCACATGATTTCACTCACATGTGGAATCTAACGAGCAAACTGAACTAACAAGCAGAACAGAGACCCATAGATGGAGAGCAGGATGACAGCTAAGGGAGAGGAGGTTAGATGGTATAGGGATTCAGCAAAAAGGAACAAGAACTCAGGACACAGACAACAGCATGGTGATTGTGGGGAGAAAGGAGTATAAGGGGACTAAACAGTAATAGAAAAAAATATAATAAAAAATGTTTTAAAGTCACTTTGGAGCCAAAAGTGTAGATAATTCCTATTATTAGCATTTTTTGTAAATCACTCAAAATTATACCTATTTTTTGTTAGAAAAAATAAAAATATTTTTTCAAAAAAGTAAATATATAAAATATATGGCTCAAGAGTAGTTTTTGAAAAATATATGTAGAATTCACCAAGATATTAGACACATTCAAGAGTTCCTTCACTAGAATCATCCATTATTCCCAAAGCATTGGGTTTCGCCCTGTACATTAGAGAAAAGAAGGAAGCAACCACCAGCCAAATGTCAATGAAAGAACAACAGCAGGCTGTGGAGTGACCACCTGGTGTAGTAGCTGCAAACACAGAACTCAAGAATCCCACACCAGCCTGTAAGCACCAGTGTGCTAGGGATTTACATCTAGAACAGATCCTAACATACAGAGGCCCTCAACAAACTTTTGTTAAATTATTGAATAATGCCCTGAGTGGGTAAATGAGCTGAGAAGAAAGCAAGCGAGTCTGAAACAGGTAAATCTAGTCATTCTATGGTGTAATGAGGAAAATAGGTGTTTTAAGCAATACCAGCTGGGGGTAATCACTATAAGGCAAGAAAATGAGCAAATTGTATTGGTGGTGTTTCCTTCCATGATACCAGAACAGCTGATCCACACCACAGCTGTAAATTGCAGAGCAAGTGGATACCATGAGCTGAGGACAAGCAGTTCCAGCAAAGGAATGCAAGGGACAATTCTCCACTTTTGCTAGAAAGTGAACTTCCATTTAAAGACTCTCCAAGGGCCTCTTTTCCTTTCTCACCTCCCCATTTACCATCATGTGCCCTGCCCTATGTCTGTCTCTGGTTCTGTGTCCCCTATTCCATTTTGTCTTGTCAGCTGTGTAGTAAAAGCCAGGATTTAAAACTTTATGAAGGTGTTTAGAAAGTAAAAGAGAATTATAATACACCCATAACCTCATCCACATTGTCATCTTGTAGGATTCTAATACAGGGAAGCTGGTAATTGGGAGGAGGAAGGATTTAAAACTGCATATGACTCCCCATGGTGAGATCTGTAAAATCTGCATTTGTATTGGCTTACAAGTAATTTGAGACAAATGTTACATTAAACAAACTTCTCTTGCACCTGCTGGTGGCATTTGGAAGAGAAGGCACATATGATGGCTTACAATGGCTGTAAATGTAAGCCAGATTGCCCTGAGGTCTTCAGCCAAACTACAGAATCCAATCAGAGCAGCAAAGGAATTCATGCTTTTATTCATTTATTCATAAACTTATTCTCTCATAAGCTTATTCACCCATGGACATTAAACACTGATGCTGTATACCAGGAGAAGCATACAAGTGAATAATACAGGGTTCTTAAATTGGTTTATTTTTTCACTTGGAGATTCCAATTCCTATAAAGTGTTCCTCCAGGGATAAGGAATTTATTTCACTTGCTCCAAAAATATTTATAAAGATTAGTGGAGGGACGGATTTACAACAAATGTGAGTTCAAATTCTAGTTCTGCTACATAGATGTATGGTATTTGGCAAATTTATTAAACTCTCTAAGCTTCAGTTTATTCTTCTATTAAGTGGGAATGATAATGCCTACCTCATAGAATTGTTAGTTTTGCTTGAAGGAAAGACAAGCATTAAGTGCACAGAATAGTACCTGATAAGAATTATATCAAAGTTAGTTTTGTGACAACATGTCTGGAATTAGAGGGTATTATGCTGAGTGAAATAAGTCTCTCCCTCAGGTACAGACCCCAAAGTCCCACCACTATATTTTTAGGAAATTCACCATTTATTGGTAATATACCCAAAACTAGTATCAGTATTCAAATCTGCAAAGGACACACAGACCATACATTCTTTGTGATAAATTTTAGGTTTAGTCTGGTAAATGGATGAAGGTTGCACAAACACATCAGCCTGCAGGGGACAGTGAAGACTCAAAGCACTTAAATTGTGTGCTACCCCTTTCTGAGGAGGAACAAAGACTCTGTGCTACAGTCCCCCACACCAAGTGCTTCTATCAGAATGAGTCGGCTCTCCTGGCCACAGCTAAGTTATCCAGGGGGATGATTTACATCTCTATCTGCTAGAGGCTCACTGACTAATCAGACTTTCACTCCTCATGTGGCTGGTAAGTAAAATATTTGGAGAGAAACAGACAAACCCAAATGGCCAACAATGGGATGGATTTCACTCAAGCTCCTACCACTGCCGCATCTGAAGTTTCCAGAGCTGATACTACACCTGGGGACACCACTAGTCTGTGATGATATTAGCATAGTTATATGATGACAAAAATTCAATAAAATGAAACTTGTTAACTTAGCATATGTTAGAAAATGTCAACAAGAATACATAGTAAAATTCTTTGTTTTCATTTTAATTGACAATGTTAATAGATATAAAAGTTACAGTGCCTATGTGAGGTAAGGTTTTTGTCAACAGAAGCACAAATCCAATACACTTACAGGAGCACCTTCTGAGGGTTAATCCTGAAAGAATATTAAATATCATGGATCTTTAACATGATTTCAAAAGGTTGGACTGGTTTTTCCATAACACAAAAGCATTAGAGTTTAGAATTCTTATGCTTGCTTGGTGCATTGATGAGCAAAAGAAACCTTGGAGGATTGCTCAGTTGGTTAGAGTATTATCTGAATACACCAAAATTCCAGGTTCAATCCCTAGTCAGGACACATACAAGAAACAACCAATGAATGCTTAAGTAAGTGGAACAACAAGTTGATGCTTATCTCTTTCTCTTCTCTCCTCTCTCTATGTCAAATCAATTAAAAAGAGAGAAATAGAGACACCTTAGAGGGATTTAGGTGAAGCCCTGTGCCCTGGAAATATTACAACTAGGTTGTGACTCGGAGAGATGAAAAGGAATGACTTTCAAAAGACATCACCATTCCACTTCACAGATTTGTTGTGAACCTGAAATGCTGATACATGTAATGTACTTTGAAGAGGGCAAGTGGCATGTAATGAGTAAATATTGGAAGTATTAGTATTGATTATTGCAAATATTTCTTCTAATATTTTGAAGTAGGATATAAAGGAATTGGCAGTTCTGTCATTCCATGTAGCTTCCTTCAGGAGACACTACCACCTTATTGTAGTGCAGCCTACACCCTGTTTTGTGAATAAATCTCTCTGTTAGCCACTAGTAGCAGGTTTTCTGTTACTTGCAGCTGAATGCATTCCTAACTGATACTACTTGCATTTAGTCATGCCATTGAAATATAGCTTTACATTTTATTGACCCAGATGACATTAATGATGAAATTACTAACTTAAAAACAAAGGTGAACAGATGATATTTAAGAAACAATGGCAGAAAAGTTTTCTAAATGAAGTAGAGTCTTGGGAATCCTAGTATTCTCTGATATAAGCATACCTTCAGAAAACAAACTAAATTGTAGGACCTATAGTTACTACAATTTACTCTCTTTGTTACTACATAACTGGAAGTTTGAAAATGTTGTTCTTCATCAGTGTCAGCAGAAGCCCAAGCTAGAGAAGGGTTTAATTAAAAGAACAGAGGAAGCAGTACAATGAAAGACTGCTTTGAAACACAAACTTCTAGAATGAGTAAGTAGAATAAGACAAATATGCAACTGCAAACACAGTCTACCTTTTATGAAAAAGGAAAAAAAATGACTCAAAGGATGAAATCAAAAACCCAGAGCACAGGATTTCAAGATGACTGCAGAGTACTGGAAGGTACACTCACCTGCTCCCAGCCCCAAATTGGATTTACAGCTGAATTATATAGCAATCAACCTGAATAACCAACTAAAGGCTATACTGAAAGTTCAACTAAAGGCTGAACTGAAATATTATAACCAAAGATTTACAGAAGAAGCTACATAGAAAATGGTAAGAAGGGCAGAGATACAGAAAGGACTATCCCCTGCACACAGGTGCAGCAGTGGCTGGAGGATTATCATGGATACAAAACTCCCTCCCCACAGGAGCGTAAGGTCTCAACCCCATGCAGGGAGCCCAAACTCAGAGCAGCAGAAATTGGAAGAGGAGCCCACTCGACAACTGGTGGTGAAAATCAGTGGAGATTCAGTCTGCCTGGCAAACCCAGGGCCCACCTTTCGGGACTGGAACTCTTATTAAGGCACCAGCCTGGGGGGTACACTTCCTGGTCTCTGACTGCTGGTGAACCCACTCTGCCATATTCGGATCCTGCAGAGGGGTCTGCTGGCTGCAGCCAACAGTGGCTGTGGGGGCCTTCTTTTTCTGAGGAGGCTCTTGGTGAAGACCCAGACAATAACAAAATGTTTAAAGGGTGTGTCTCCCTGATGCTATTGTCTGGGACCAAGACAAAGTGCTTAGCCCCCTTCTGTGGGCTAAGCCAGCATCACCCTAATGGAAGACTTTTGATCTGTTCTCCTGAATCTGGGTCATCTGAATTTCCTCCTACAGAGGGAATGGCTGGTTGCACCCAACCTGAACCTGCAGTGAACCTCCTCCAAGGAGAAATAGAGTTGGAGACTCTGGCAAAGACTGAGTCCTTTGGTCCTAGAGTAGGGGCAACTTTCCCCTCATTGAGTGCCTGACTACATGATGCCCGAGTAGGGGACCCACCAGCCCTGTCTTCCCAACTCTGGTTGCTCTGCCCTCCTGAGCTTGCAACCTCTGGAAGGGGCTATTGTTTGCCCCTTTCTACTCTACAGTCTTTCTTTGGAGGGCTCTGGAGAAAGAACAGGCAACAACAGGAGGAGACAGAGTAGCTGACAGGCAGAAGTGGAACTCAGGGAGTCTTGGTCCTTTTACAGAACTTCCCCCAGCTATAAGCTGGGAGAAGAAGACCCTTATACACAGATTGTCCCCTTCTATGTGGGGTGGGTCCTGAAGACACAGGCACAAATAATAAACAACATAGTAGCTCCAGGCAGTTAGCCCAAGGGCAGTTACACACAATGTCTGATAGTGACTTGTATTTGAACCCCACCCAAGTGGACCCAGAATCCAACAATTAATGGTCGGCTTCAGACAACATTAGAGCTTAACCCAACTAGCCACACAAGTGGCACACCCAAAGGAGGATTCTGGCAGGCACCAGACCTGGCTGGGAACAACTCCACCTTGGGGGACAGCCTCCGCACAGTGTCTCATACACAGTGACCAATGTTTACCCTTATTATCAGCCATCCAGAATTGTTAACTCCAATCCTGAAAGGGAAAACAGCATTTGAGACTGAACTATAACAGAAGAGTACACATAAACCACAAGAAACATTCCTGGAGCATAGAACTCAGGTGATCTAGAAGATGGTGCCACTATGCCCAAGACACCATCATAAAGCCATCATAATATGCCCAAATGCAGACCCACTGCCTGTCACTATGAAAACCAGTACTCGAGAGGCAGGTGCTGATTTAAAGGCAAGTGGTTTATTTGCAGATGTGGGCCATCTGGAAGATGGAGGACTCACCTCTCAAAGCCCATCTCCTGGAAAATGGGGGGTAGTTAATGTCACAAATCCCATCTCCTAAAAGATGGAGGACTCATGTCACAAAGCCTATCTCCACCTCTCAGTCAGAGGTTTTTTCATAAGAAGGGAGTGGGAAACAGAACAAAGAGATCAAGGGAGGGGGTTGGAAAGTTCTCTGTGTGCAGACAAGCACAGTCTATTCTGATAAGGAAAGTGATGGCCCTGTGTGCATCATCCTGGTCCAGTCATACTGGCTCCATATCACCTCAGCTTCAGTCATCCTGGATCCATAGATGAAGGTTAGCAAATCTCCCAGAAGTGGGATACTTAAAAGGTTGGAGTCTATATTTTTTGAAGTTAGTTCCTAGGATTCTTATACAAACATGTTGTTCATTTAAAAGCCACATATTAGTCAGAGTCAGCACATACAGAAACAATGTCAAACAAATGGTGAGGTGGGTTATAATTTTCCACCATTACAATTTTCCACTGTTACAATAGCAACTTTGGGAGTCATAGCAGACCTACCTAATACCCAGAGACAAAATGGGGAGACAAAGAAATATGTCCCAAATGAAAGAACAAGAGAACTTCCCAGAAGAAGAATTAAATGAGATGGAAGTAACCAAAATAATAGATGCAGGTTTAAAACAATGTTTATAAGGATGCTAAAGGACCATAGCGGAAGAATGGATGATCTCAGGGAGAACCTAAACAAAGAGTAAGCATTTCAAAAGTTATGAAAACCATATAAAAGAACCAATCAAAAATGAATGTGATATCTGAAATGAGTAATACACTAAAAGAAATCAACAGTAGGTTTGATGTAGCAGAGGATTAAATCAGCAAATCAGAGGACAAAATAACATATCCATCCAAGAAGAACATAAAAGAGAGAGAGAGAGATAATTTTAGAAAATGAGAAAAGTCTAAGGGACCTCTGAACAACATCAAGTGTAACAACATCCACATCAAAGATGTACCAGAAGAAGAAGAAAATAAGCAAAAAATATGCCCTGGCCAGGTGACTCAGTTAGTTGGGGCATTATCTCAATGTGCCAGGGTTGTGGGTTCAATCCCCAGTCAGGGCACATATGGGAACCAACAAGTGAATGCATGACTAAGTGGAATAGATCAATTTCTCTCTCTCTGTCTCTCTCTCGCTCTCCCTCTCTCCTTCCTTTTCTCTCAAAATATCATTTTTTTAAAGGAAAAACCTAGAGAACGTGTTTGAACAAATAATGGCAGAAATCTTCTCTAACCTGATAAAACAAAAAAGTCACTCATTGAGAAAGCACAGAAAGTCCCAATCAAGATGAACACAAAGAGACCCATACCAAGACAAATCATAATTAAAATGACAAAGGTTAAAGACAAAGAGAGAATCTTAAACACAGCAAGAGAGAGATAGTTAGTTACTTACAAGAGAGTTCCCATGGGGCTGTCAGCTGATTTGTCAAAAGAAACACTTCAGGCCAGAAGGGATCAGCATGAAGTATTCAAAGAGATAGAAAATAAGTACATGCAACCAAGATTAGTCTATCCTGCAAGAATATCATTTAAAACTGAAGGCAAAATAAAGAGCTTCCTAGACGAAAGAAAAAAAGAAAGAAAGAAAGAAAGAAAGAAAGAAAGAAAGAAAGAAAGAAAGAAAGAAAGAAAGAAAGAAAGAAAGAAAGAAAGGAGTTCACTACCAACAAACTGCATTGCAACAAATGTCAAAGACCCTGCTTTAAACAGAAGTTGGGGGGGGGGTGGCGGGCAGAGAGGAGAGAGAGAGAAAGAGAGAGTGAGGAATGTAGGTATAAATAATAAAATGGCAATAAATAAGTACATATCAATAACAACCTTAAATGTAAATGGATTAAATACTCCAATCAAAAGACACAGGGTAGCTGAATGGATTAGAAAACATGATCTGCATAAATGCTGTCTACAAGAAACCACCTCAGAACAAAAGACACACACAATGAAAGTGAAAGGATGGGGAAAATATTCTATGCAAATGGAAACAACAACAGCAAAACTGGGGTAGCAATACTTACATCAGAGAAAATAGACTTCAAAACAAAGGCCATAACAAGACACAAGGAAGGTCACTACATAATACTAAAAAGATTGATTCAACAAGAGAATATCCAACATAGGAACCCCTAAAAATATAAGGAAAATCTTGGTGGACATTAAGGTAGAGATAGACAGCAATACAAACATAGTAGGAGATTTTAACACCCCATGGTCACTAATGGATAGATCTTCCAGAAAAAAAAAATTAATAAGGCAACAGCAACCTCCAACAACAGACTAGATTAGATAGATTTAATTGGTATTTACAGATCATGTGATCCCAAAGCAGCAGAATATACATTCTTCTCAGATGCACATGGACTATTCTCAAGATAGACCATATATTAGGACACAAAATAAGTCTTAACAATTTTTCAAAGATTGGAATCTAATCAAGAATCTACACTTACCACAATGGTATATGACTAGAAACCAATTACAACAAAAACTGACAAAGATTTAAACACATGGAGGCTAAATAGCATGTTATTAAACAATGAATGAGTTAATAATGATATCAAGGAAGAAATTATAAATTATCTGGAAAAGATGAAAATGAACATACAACAAACCATTATGTATGGGACACAGTGAAGGCAGCTCTGAGAGGGAAGTTCATAGTATTAAAGGTTTACCTCAAGAAGCAAGAAAAATTTCAAATAAATAATCCAACATTACACCTAACAGACCTAGGAAAAAAACAACAAAAGCAGCCCAGAGTAAGTAGAAAGAAGGCAAAATAATAAAGATCAGAATGGAAATAAATGACACAGGGACTAAAAAAAATACAAAAGAGTGATGAAACCAAAAGGTGGTTCTTTGAAAAGATAAACAAGATTGACTAATATTTAACCAGGCTCATCAGCAAAAAAAGAGAGGACTCAAATAAATAAAATCAGAAGTGAAAGAAGAAAAGTAACAACTGATATCACAGAAATATGTCAACTAATCGGACAACACTGGTGAAATGGATAAATTTCTAGAAACATACAATCTTCCAAAGTTGAATCAGGAAGAATCAGAAAACCTAAACAGAACAGTTACAACTAATGAAATTGAAGCAGCAATAAAAATTAAAAAACTCCCAGCAAACATAAGTCCTGGACCAGATGGCCTCACAGGTGAATTTTACCAAACATTCAAATAAGAACTAACATGTATCCTTCTCAAACTATTACAAAAAATTCAAGAGGAGAGGAGACTTCCAAGCTCTTTTTGTAAGGCCAGCATTATTCTAATTCCAACATCAAATAGAGACCCTACAAAGAAAGCCAACTATAGGTCAATATGCCTGATAAATATAGATGCTAAAATCCTCAACAAAATATTGGCAAACAGGACCCAACAATACACTGAAAAGATAATACACTATGATCAACTAGGATTTATTCCTAGGATGCAAGCTTAGTACAATATTTGCAAATCAATAAACATGATACATCACATAAACAAAATGAAAGGTAGCCCAGGCTGGCATGGCTCAGTTTGTTGCAGTGTTGTCCCATAACTGATTCCCAACCAGGGAACATACCTAGGTTGTGGGTTTGAGCCCCAGTCAGTGTACATATAATCTCAAGTCTAGGTGTATACAGGAAGCAACAAATCAATGCTTCTCTCGTGCATTGATATTTCTCTCTCTCCCTTTCTCTCTATCTAAAAGCAATGGAAAAAAATGTCTTTAGGTGAGAAAAAATAATTTAATAAAAAAGGAAAGATAAAATTCACATGATCATATCAATAGATGCAGAAAAGAAGTACTTGATATAACACAGCATGCATTTATGATAAAAAAACTCTCTACAAAGTGAGAATAAAGGGGTTATGATATAATAAAGGCTATATATGAAAAGCCTGCACCCAACATCATATTCAATGGGCAAAAACTAAATGTATTTCTCTTAAGATCAGGAACAAGGCAGGGATATCCACTTTCACCACTCTTATTCAACACAGTACTGGAAGTCCTAGCCATAGTGATCAAACAAGAAGAAATAAAAGGCATCCAAATTGGAAAGAAGTAGAGCTGTCATTATGTACAGATAACATAATATTGTACATAGAATACCTTAAAGACTCCATGAAAAAACTATAAGGTCTAATAAATGTGGCAATGTAGCCAGACACAAAATTAATATTCAGAAATTGTGGCATTTTTATACACCAGTAATGAACTATCAGAAAGAGAAATTAAGTCAACAATTCCTTTTACTATTGCAACCAAAAAAATAAATATATAAGGCATATAAGAATAAATTTAACCAAAGAGACCTACAGTCAGAAAATTATAAGATATTGAGGAAAGAAATAAGATACAGATAAGTGGAAGCATATACAATGTTCATGGATTGGAATAATTAATATCATTAAAATATCCATACTATGAAAAGCAATCTATAGATTCAATGTAATTCCTATTAAAATACCAGTGCCATATTTCACAGATCTAGAACAAATAATCCAAAAATTTATATGGAACTAAAAAGGACTCCAAATGCCCTTAGCAATCTTGAGAAAGAAGAACAAACTTAGAGGTATCACACTACGTGATATCAAACTATAGTACAAGACCATTATAATTATGACAGCCTGATACTGGCATAACAACAGGCATATACATCAAATAGATAGAAAGAAATAAACTGATGCCTTTATGGTATTGGGAAAATTGGACAGGTATTTACCTAAAAAAAAAAACAAAACAGGAAATTAGACCACCAACATACATCATAGACAAGAATAAAGTCAAAAGGGATAGAAGATGTAAATGTAATTCATGAAACCATAAAAATACTAGAAGAAAATATAGGCAGTAAAATATCAAACATACTGCTTAGCAATATTTTTCCAATATGTTTCCTAGGTCAAGGGAAACAAAGGAAAAATAAACAAATGGGACTAAATTAAATAAAAAAGCTTCTGCGCAGCTAAAGAAATCTTCAACAAAATTAGAAGAGAACTCATGGGAAAACATGTTTGCCAATGATATATCTAATATGGGTTTGATTTGTAAGATATACAAAGAACTTACACAACTCAACATCAGAAAGACAAACAATACAGCTAAAAAATGGTCACAGGCCCTGAGTAGTGCTACTCAGTTGGTTAGGTATCATCCCACAAAGCAAAATGTCACTGATTTGATTCCTGGTCAGGGCACATGCCTGGGTTGCAGATTTGGTCCCCAGTCAGGGCATGTATGAGAGGTTTCTCTCTCATATCGATGTTTCTCTCCCTCTTTCTCCCTCCTTTCCCCTCTCTCTAAAAATAAACAAATAAAATATTTTCTAAAAATGGGCAAAAACCTGAATAGACACTTTTCCAAAGAGGACATACAGATGGCCAATAGACATATGAAAAAATGCTCAACTTCACTAATCATGAGAGAAATGCAAATTAAAACCACAATGAGATATCACCTCACACCTGCTAGAATGGATATCATCAATAAGTCAACAAACAGCAAGTCTTGGCAAGGATGTGGAGAAAAGGGAACCCTCATATACTGCTGCTGAGGATGCAGAATAGCCAAGATCTGGAAACAGTCCAAGGGTCCATCCGTAGATAAGTGGGTAAAAAACTATGGTACATTTACACAATGGAATAAAAAAGAAGGAAGACCCAGCCATAAAAAAGAAGGAAATCTTACCTTTGTGACAGCATGGATGGAGCTGGAGATTATTATGTTAAGTGAAATAGATGAGTCAGAGAAAGACAAATACCATATGATCTCACTTACATGTGGAATCACATGGAAACACTAACAAAACAAAAACAGGCGTGGATACACGAGACAGACTGACGAATGTCAAAGAGGAGGGGGGGGGGACTGGATGCAAGAAGGTGAAGGGATTAGCCAAGACACATGCATACATGACACATCGACGCAGACAATAGTGCGTCAGATTGAAAAAGGTGGCGGGGGCTGGGTGGAGGTGGGCACAAGTGGGAAACAGAGACAGAAAGAGACTTCGTTTGGGGTGAGGGGTGCACAATACAGTGTGCAGATGATGTACTGAGTTGCACACTTGAAACCTGTGTGGTTTTATGAACCAATGTCACGCCAATAAATTCAATTAAAAAAAAAAAAAAAACCCAGAGGGTGAAACTGGAGCCATAGAAAATTATCCCAGGGTTTGAGTCCTAATGAAGTAGCTGTCAATTGTGCCCAGCTGAATTTTAGAATTACTATTGTTTTGAGTCTCCCTTTTCCCCTCTTTTTGAACAGCAGTGTCTGTTTTGTTTATCCTATGCCTGTCCCACCATGGTCTGTTGGCTGTATCTTTAATTTATTGATCTTCAAATTAAGAAAACAGGTATGCAAGGACCTGTGTTAAGAAAGGCACCCAAGAAGCCCCATCCACACCTGGACCTATTTTAAATGACAACATCCTGGTCTTTGGGCTGATTATAAAGTATAAAGGACTAGGACTTTGAGAGGGGGAATCTTAGGACAGGTGAAGGATATTTTGAATATGCGATGAGTGTAAATAATTAAACCCAGAGGGCAGACTGTGGTAGTTAAAATGCTCATAAATGGTTTTTTGGGCCCTTCAAAAGGTTGAATCTCATTTCCCTTGCCTTGAATGTGGGTTGGACTTTGTGAATCATTTCAAAGAATAGAATAAGATAAAAATGACGGAATGAGTCAGAAACACTATAAAAGGTAGATACGATCATTCCAACAGTGTTATAGTCTGGGACCATCTAGGGAAGGGGCAATGAGTCATCACAACTTAGAATTCTAAACCTATCAAAACTGTCAATTAAATGTAGAATAGAAAAAATATATTTTTAGATATGAAAAGCCTCAGAACATTTGATTCTATTCACTCTTTCTTAGGAAGTTATCTGAGGATGTACTTCAGCAAAATAAGAACAGGGGAAAATAAAGAACTCTCCATACTTTCTGGTTAAGCTTTCTGTAAACCTTAAAACTGTCTAAAAAAAAAAATAAACTCCATTAACAAAAGAAAGGAAGGGAGGGAAGGTAAAAGGCATTGAGAAAACTTACATACATATTGCTGAGTAAAAAAAGCCAGTCTGAAAAAGCTATATACTTTATGATTCCAACTACATGACATTCTGAAGAAAGCAGAACTATAGAGACAGTAAAAGAAAAAACACTGGCTGCCAGGGGTACAGGGAAAGAGAGGAAATGATGAATAGGTGGATACAGAGCATTGGTAGGGTGGTGAAACTATTCTGTGTGATACTGTAATAGCAGATACATGACATAATGCAATTGTCATGTGTCAATAATATCTCATCCATCAGTTATAACAAATGTATCCACATAATTCAAGATACTAATAACTGTAGAGAATGGGGTGTGAGGGGAGGCTCTATATTTTCTGTATAATTTGTTTCTAAACCTAAAACTGCCCTTAAAAAATAGCATGTTAAAAAAATAATCTGACTTTTTAAAATAAGTGTTGCCTCTAGGAAAGGGATGGTTGGGGTGAGGTAGGGAATTATTATTGTTATTATTATTTATTATTATAAGCCCTTATGTGCTATTTAAGGTGGGTTTTATATATATATTACCTGGCTTTAAATGCTTTTAATTTTTAAAAAGTCTGTGTACCTACCTGGATGGCTAAAATAAGAACAACCAAAGATACCAAGTGTTAGCAAGGATATGAAAATCCTGAGCTCTCATACACTATTCTAAAAGTTCATGTAAATTGGTATAACCACTTGGGAAAAGTGAAAGTATTTACCAAATCTGATCATTTGAATAACATGTAATCAGGCGAATTCACTCCTAGGTAAATACTACCCCACCCCCACCACCCCAAAAAAGTTCACCAAAGGACATGTTCTCTAATGTTCACTGAAGCTTTGATTATAACTGCTCTAAACTGGAATCTGTCTAAATGCTCATCAAGAATTGCAGAGACACTAGAATATTTTCACAATAGAATTCTATACACCAATGAAAAATAATGACTTAGAACCAAATGCAATTATATGAATGAATCTCACAAACATAATTTTGAGTGAAATAAAGTAGGCATATGATACATAATTCTATGTACAGGGGATGACAAAAGTAGATTTACAGTTAGTTGTTCATATGGAAAATAATACAATAACTAATAATAATACAATAAATTGTTGCACATACTTATAACTGTAAACTTACTTTTGTCAACCTCTGTATAAAAAGTCCAAAAATAGGCAAAAGTTATCTATGCTGCAAAATGTCAGTATAATCATGATCTGGAGGGAAGATGGATAATGACTGGAAGGGGTATTAGTGGTCTTCTAGGGTACTGGTAATGTTCTGTTTTTCTTTTTAAACTGAGTGTTTATTGCATGAGAATATTGAACTTACAAAATTTTATGAAGCTGTCTTATAATACTTTTTTTTAAAGTTTTATTCACTGATTTGAGAGAAAGAGAGAAAAGGAGAGAGAGAGAAAGAGACATCGACCAGCTGCCCCACCCATCCATCCATCCACTGGTGGATTCTTGCTTGTGCCCTGATTGGGGAATGGAACCTGCAACCTTGGGGAGTGCGACTATGCTCTAACCAACTGAGCTAGCTGGCCAGGGTTATAATACCTTTAGTATGTGTACTTTTAATATGCTTCAATAATTTTTAACCTAGACTTTAAAACCCTAAATTATACCCTTTTTTCCATGTTCTACTAAATATTTAAAGAACTTGTACTTGAAAAAATCCTACGAGAAAAAAAAATATATATACCCCTTACACAGTTAATTTCAGTACTTTGAACAAACTCAATGTAACATTTTTATGGATACTTTCAGAAGCAAAAGAAGTCCAATTTTGAGTTGAGTATTTATTCAAACTCGCTGGGCTAGCTCTAGTGTACAATGTTGTGATCATTACCTTCCACTTGGGCTCTGGATGTTTACAGTATTATACATTATGGTTTGAGATGACATTTATCAATACCAGTGCTGACAGTGAGAAGTCATTGCTATTGTGAAATCTGCAATCAGGCTGTTTGCAGCTTCTTCCTACAGGGTATCTTCCATCTAAGAAAATTCTTTTGTGTCAATTTCAGATACTACAACTTTGGCTTGCTCATCAAGTTAGAATATACTGTTATTGTTTATGTTAACAGGAATTAGAACTAAATTATAGGCTTTAGATCCAAAATCTAAAAATGAGTGTATCAATGCTTCAAATAGGATCTTTTTTACCTTTAGGAAAAGGTAAAAAAATAGGAAAATTATTATCTAGTAATAATTTTCTGCTGTTTCAAACATAACTATCGTACTCAATTTGTTTCCTTTAACAAAAGAAGTACAAACCTCACACAAATTAATTCCAATTTAGTTCTGTACATGTTGATTAACATGGTTCTTAAGCAACCCTCTGAATTTGTGCCAAGCAAAAACTGAGCACGGAAATTTGGCAAGCTCTTGGGTCAGTAACTTTAGCTGATTACTTTGATAAATTCTTAGTTTAAAACACATTAATAGCACATTTTAAGTATCTCGAAAATACCAGGATGATAAAATTAAGACAAAAAAATTTTAAGAATGCCTAAAAAACCTCCAACAGTGAAAACTACTAATAAATCAACTTAAACCAACCTCATGCTGTATAGTGTCTTTAATTCACCCACAAATTACCTTCTCTTGTCTTTCAGCTATCCCAGACCACACTGTGTTCTAGGATGCTAAATTCCCAAAGGACCACTCTCAGAATATACTTATGCGAAGCATGCATGACTCCAATTAATAGCATTTATTAAATATTTCCTATGTGTCCACCATTAATATGCACTTTTAATCTAGCAGTTTCCTTTACTAACCACATTTGATACCTGAGGAAGCTAAGGCACACAGTTTATGTAACTTACCTGGAGTTAATACCAATAGTAGCCTTAATTCTATCCCAGGCATTGTGATTCACAGCTGTTACATCATGACTCCATTTTTTATAGGAACTCAGGTACAAACACAAATTCAGATCACAGAGGACTATGAATCCTGTGCTTGCTAATATTCCATTTCTCCCTTCTAGATTGTTAATGAAAATTCTAGTTCTACTCTGTTAAAACAGCTCTTATTGATGCTACTCATATGGAGCACTCTTACTTTCTTTCATAATGTGAAAGAATGTGAGCTTTAGACCTATCACTACCACAGGGGAGCTTGGGGTCAGTAATCAAAACTAAATTCTGATGCATTTTTAGTCTTTATTGCTGACAAAGTGGGTAACAACTTGGTCTTGGGCATGAAGCGCTGTTCTGGAGACTCACTAGATCATCAGAGCTGATGTAACACAGACTCCCAATATAGCACCACACACCGATCTCAAAACTTCCAGGAGTCTGAAGTTCACAGAAAAGTCAAAATTTATCACATGATAAATTAAAATGTTTTCCAGTTCACATGTAAACATAAAACCCCATTTCAAAAAACTTTTCACATCACTAGAGAAACCAGACACTGTGTATTCTCTAAAATTTATTTACAGTTAATAAATTAAAAAGCAAAGTACATCAGATTGTAAATCTTAGTCATATGCACATTAAACTGTCCAAAAAAATCAGTTCCATTACGTATAATTGCCTTCTAATGCACTTAAGATGTAAGTCCATTAAGAAATATTTTAAACAGGTAAATATTATGTATGTCCATTAAAAAACACCAATTTAAAGGATGCTGCAGCAACCCTTAAAAGAACAAAAAACTTTTGAGTTAAAAATTGCTCAAATTTTTTTGTATTCAAATATTTTAATATTTTTGTACTGAAAAGTTTTCAGATTTGCACATTGCAAATCAATAGTCGGCTACCAGCTTAAGTTATTTGTCCAACAGGGTCCTCAAACTTTGACAAAATAAATACACATCTCAACAATGACACTTTACACTATCAACAATGAAGCTTGCCCTCAACAATCATGACATTACTAGTTTCAGTAAGGAAAAATAAGTTGCTGGTTGACAGGAAGGGTAAAAAAATGACATCAGAAATTTCAAAAGATTAACTGAGGTGCCAGTCACCACATTTAGGCACTCAAGAGTTAAAAATTAAATAAAAGCTTAGCAAGGTGATATACTTCCTAGCTTCCCCCTTCTCCTTGTGCCATATGAGATACAAGAGAAGGTAAAATAATGAATGAAGATCATAGGACTTCTTACAAAAACTATATACAAGGTGGGCTACAGACTCACTTTAGAGGACAGTAAATGGATGCCTCACAATAAAGGCCACCGTGCCAAGTTCCTTTTCACATTCTGCCCAAAAGTACCCATAAAATACTTTCACTTTCCTATTAATATACTAGTCAACTATATTAGTTGTTTCTTCACATTATGGAAGTTGTAATAGGTGTTGCTAAAGAAAACTTGGCAAAAATAAAGATTTTCTTTCTACATTTTATCATACAAAGCAGAAATGGCATGAATGTTTAACGAACCAAAAAAATAACATATTGAATGCAAGATGGACAATTAGATCCAAACTAAAATCAGACAGACCAGATCCAAAGAAACATTTATGTGAATTCAAGTGCTCTAAAGTAACAAAGCATAAGAGAAAAAAGAGTTAAAACCCTAAGTTACAATGAATGCATGGTGTGAAAGACTGTGTTTGTTTTGTGCTGAGCAAAATTATCCTCCCAGCTAATTTCGAATCCTCTGGGAAACTATCTAGATAAGCAATATGTTGAAATTACATTCTAATATGGCCATTGGATTTATTTTTTAATTATTATAAAACTATATACAATAGAAGTAGTACAAATACAAATTTTCCTCTTGGATGCTAGTTAGCTTAAAAAGTTAAGTTTTTGGCAGGGGAGGAGAAAATCCTATATAACTAAAATACAACTGGCAATGGAAGCTAATAAGCGAAAGAATATAGATGAGCTTCCTATCACACAAATATAATTTAACACTCTCCATCTTCTAATTATTCTTTTATTTATTCATGTGACAGTGTATGTAACAATGCATTATCACTGAGTAGTGAATAAAAGACTGTGATGCTTACTGGGAAACTGTATAAAGTCATTATATATATAAAAAATGTTTTTAACAAAACAAAAACACTGAAAAGTAAAGTCACAAAGCTCCTACAACAGACTATGCAACTTGGAAAAAAATCATTTCAGAAAGCTATGCTTTTTAAATTCTAGAACACAAGAGTCAAAATTGCAGCTTTCATTATTCTCCAAAGAAGCTGCCAAGCAGAGATAAACCTTAATATTGGGTATTCCATATATCAAGTTCCAGCCCAGTACAGATTGCTCCATGGCAGAATACTTAAAACTTGAACTAATAGTGGTACAAAAACTTGACCCTTTAGATATTGCAGTAAAATCTGGCTGTGGCACCACTGACTAAAAACCATTAAGTCTTGCTGCCAACAATGACCAAAGGCACTTGGATAATGAAGAGTTACACACTGGGCCGTATGATATAAACATTATTATAAATGTGTAAAAAGAAGGGTTAGAACTCTGTGTGGCTTGCCTATTTGATTCCTGTGGTCTTCAGCTGTCAAAGACCCATAACTGCAAACATAAACCGAAATGGAAATAAGATTAAAAAAAAGGCAACTGGTGGAGCAAAAAAGTCAACTGTCCTGATGTTTATAGAAGTGGTGATATTAGTATGGACATTTCTTGTTATCCAACAACAAAGGCAAATAAGAAAGAAAAATAAATCTATTTCACCCAAAGAAACTTCCAACAAGTTATTTATACCAAGAAATGCCCCCACCCCTCTAGATCAGTTAGTTCTGAGGATTCTAGTGGGTATTCTGTTTACCATTTTAATCACAAAATTTATACACATTCGTTTCTCCTATTGGACTCCCATTTTAAAATAAATTATCCTTGAAATATTCCTGGATTTGTATGTTAGATCAATATAAAGAGGCCATATCATTCCCAATCAGATTCCATCCATCTCTTTAACCAACACCAGTTTTTTTATAATGTATTCATTTCTTGTAATCACAAGTCATGTGGTTTCAATGTACTTTAATTTTCATTCAATTTTTAAGTTTAACAACTCAACTCTTCCTAAACAAAACTTTATATGAGTTTTGTTTACCATTTTCTTTAGGAGCTCAGTAAATAGAAACTTTAAATTTCAATATAAAATATTTAGAAACACCTTAAAATATTTAAAACAGTTGTATTTTGCATCTCTTTGTTTGCAATCACTGAGCCTATGAAGTTCAAAGCCATACAAATCCTTGACAGTCATGAACTTGAATCGCTTAGAAAACATCCCTGGTCAAAAGCACTGGAATCCAGCTCACGTTAGGAAACGAGTGAGATTCAGAATACCCTGAGCACAAACTACTACAACACCACAAAACATGTTTGATCTTTCTTCCAGAAAGAGGGGTGGTAGTCCAAAGGGGGGAAGAAAAAAAAAGGAGAGAAGACGGGTACCAGGGAAAAGAGGTATAAAAAGCAAATGAATTCTGGCTTATTATACAAGCACGAAACCAAATTCCTTTGGAAAAATAGTGACTTCTTCGGAGGGCTTCCAGACCAGTGAGGTAGAGTCCAAAAGGGAGAGAATGGATCTGCCCCTACAGTCCTGGAGACGTCTCAATCTGGGGTTAGGAAGAAACGGGGCTTGTCTTGCGGGTCCAGCGCTGGAAGGCAGGAGAGGGCACACCTGCCCCGGGGTCCCAGACGGCAGCGCAGGTCCAGGGCGCAGAGCCGGGAACATCGTCCGGTGACTTCTACGCTCGTAAAGTGTATTAGGGGCCCGAGTCCTGGCCGGATCTGTAAACACTCGACTGACACTTGTTCATCCCTCCAGGCGGAAGCTCCGTCCGAGGGTCCACAGGGCTGTTTCATGCCCGAGGCACCGGGAAGCGGCGGAGCCTCACCACGGGTTCCAGGTTCACTCGCAGGGCTTGGTGTGCTCGGCGCCGCGCCGCCGCCAGGCTGCGCTCGCCCCACACGTCGCAGCCGACGCGGATGGTGGGGAAGGTGGTCAGCGTCGGGGTGGCAGCCCTCCAGATCTCCTCTAGGGTGCGGCCCCCGAAGCAGGGGCCGAGGGCCTCAGGCTCCGCAGCGCAGCTCTCCTCGGGGGCAGGCAGCGGTGGCAGCGACAGTTTCTTTCTGTGGGAGGCGGCCCCACGGGCTCTGCGGCGCCTCCTCCTGGCCGCCCAGCCCCGGCCGGGCCTGCTTGTCTGGCCGTGGACGGCAGGGGGTCCCGGGGGGTCAGGGACCAGGGCCCGGCAAGAGGAGTAACCGTAAACGTCCTTGCTGCGTAGGATGTGCGGGGAGAACTGGTGCTTGAGGCTGCAGAGGAAGCCCCAGAGCTCCGCGTCCGAGCTCATGAACTCCGTGCTGCGGGGCATGAACAGCTTGAAGGCGTCGCCCAGTGCCTTAGTGGTGTCTGCCAGCGACAGCTGCGATCGCGAATACACCACCTTGTCCTCCAGCGCCTCCAGCTCGGCCCCATCTCCTGCCCTAAAGCCGCCGCCCCGGAAGACCGAGGCCGGGGCCGCCTGGGGCCGCCGCCTCTTCACGTTGCGCCGCATAGGAGGCCACTCGGGCCGCCCGCGCTTTCTGGGTTCCGCTGCCGCCGCCGCCGCCCCCTCCTGCGTACGGCTCCGCGGCGGCGGCCGCTGCGGGCGCCTTTCGCTCGGTGCCTCTCTCGCTACTTTTCTCGCCTCCGCCACCGCCGCCCCACCCCCTCCGAGGGCGGAGGACGCGGGTGAAGATCCTGCCACCCGGTACAAGATGGCTGCCGGCGCCCACCCCTGGGCTTTGTCATTGGACGGCGCCTCGCCCTCTGGTTTCTCTTTCTTCTCCTCTCTCGCTTCCTTTCGCCCTCTGCCTTTCTTTAAATGTGCTCGCCTTAAGCCCCTCCCACCGCAGCCCCGTCTCCACCCATTGGGTGCTCTCAGAAGAGGGGCGGGGACTAGTGGGGTAGAGGCCAGTTCCTGGAAAATGGTGCTGGAGTTGATGATGGTAGTGGCCCTTGCACCTGAGTCAACTGTTCGATGGGCATTGGGAAGGGTGCCATGTGTAGAGGAAGGAGTGGACATCAGCTCCATCTTGGGCACAGTCACTCTCAGAATGAATGGGTATGCATTTGTAGATTCAGCTGGGAGATCTACCAGTCCTTTGAATAACAAAGGAAGCTATGCCAAAAGACTGTTGCTTGTATCACAACAAAGAAATTTAGGTTTAAATCAAGAGAGAATGGGCGTTTCACAATTCCCCTCTAAATCCTCAAAGGCCTCTTTTGGCAACTTCATCCCACTTCCCTCTATTGGCCCCAATCCATTTCAAGCAACCATTGGTAATCCAGAATTGTTCAGGTAACAGGGGTGATTTCAGCGAGATTATCTCCTAGACAATGGATCCATCTTCATATTTAAGAGATACTCTGCTTACTGGGAAAACAAAGTATTTTATACCTATAAAACTAAATACTATTTGCTCAAGTTGATCAAAAATCAATTACAACAAAACCATTCAACTCAAAATATCCTTGTTTTTAAATATATAGTTATTTTTAAATGACTACATTTTTCATTTAGTTTTAAGTATCACCTTTTGCATCATCTGTCATTTAGAAATGATGCATCATCATAGACAGTCAAAAGAGCGCTGTTGAACACATTACCTGTTGTATTTGAAAGGAGGGGATTATGAATAATTATAGAGTAGTGGACATTCTAAAGTTGTGTTTTTCATCCTTAGTACTTAGCTCAGTGGCTGTCAGATAATGGGCATTCTGTTTGCCGAGTGAATGGATGAAATATTTGAGATGACGTGAGAAAGAAAGAAATTGAAATTGCTCAGAACAGGATAATTTTATAATTTGCATTTACATTGCAATTTTTTCTTTAACTCCTTTAAATTTTTAAGGTAAAAAAAATCTAATACTTAGAATTTTGAGGTAGACATGCAAATTTTATCCTTCAGTGACCATCTTGTTTTGCAGTAGAGAACTGATAAAGCACAGAAGTTTTGTGATTTGCATATAAATTTCTAATGGTTCCCTCAAATATTTTAGATTAAAGATACCTAGTTCAATCTCCTATTTCACAGATGAGGGAATTTGGACCCATTGAGGTTCAGTAACACATCTTGGACTGGGACTACAGTTTAGGTCTTGGATTCCTACTCTAGTGACCCTTGTATTTCACTGAGGATTTTTCCAGTTGTGTTGTTGGGACTTTAAAATGTTCAACAGAAAGTTAAGCATACATGGAGTAATTAGGAGACAGAGCTATACCCCTATTTCTACTTGCATGACACCCATAATTAAACCATTTTTATGTCTTATATTGGACTTACAGATAATATGTTGTTTGAACCAGATAACATTTTGTTAGTGTAGTTTCAATAATTAAAAAAAAAACAACTCTGCAAAGAAAATAGTTCTCTACCTGCCAAAATCATGGAAAATCATGGTAAATTTCTGATCAGAAAATCATTTTCCTAGAAAAGCACACCCTGATCTCAGAACAAGATTGAGGAGTCAATTACCAGCTTCCTAAATCCTTATATAAAAATGAGATCATGCACTGGTCGGTGTGGCTCAGTTGATTGGAGCATCATCCCATAACCAAAAGTTTGCAGGTTTCAATTTCCACTCAGGGCACAAGCCTAGGTTGCAGGTTTGGGCCAAGGTCCAGGAGCCTTCAATCCCCACTTCACCTGTGTAGCCAGGAAGCAACCAATCCATGTTTCTCTCTCACAGTGATATTTGTCTCTCCCTCTCTTCCATCTTCTCTCTCTAAAAAGCAATGAAAAGCGTCCTCAGGTAAGGATAAAAAAAAATGAGATAAAAAGAATTTATGTACTACTGGTTTCTCATATTGTTATCCTCTCCTTTCTATGTTAATCATATTATAAGTTCTTATAGGTCTTTTGCCAAGGAAACATATACCAGGGATCTACACAAACTTACAGAATTGATTTCAATTAAGAGGTTAAATCTTTTTTCAACACAATTTTGATTTTCAGAAAACATAAGAAACAAATTGCTCAATATTCAATAGTTCATTTTTATAATACATATTCATTTAACTTGCTTAAAAGCAAAAAACATTTTTATGAAATATTTTTAGGAATTAGTATCATATTAAAGAGCTTGAATTATTATATACTTTTAAATTTGGTATTGTTTGATCTCTAGTTATTTGTTTTCTGTATTTCTTATTTTTACATTTTTTTTTCTTGACCTCTACCTTTGCTTAGCTCAATAGTTTTACAAATAGTTCCTTATCTATTTTCTGAAGGAAGTAAAATTTACACAGAAAGATAATATATTTCTTCTAGTTTCTGAGACTTTCCTGAGACACTATAAAGTTCATGGAAGTTGACAAATTAAATTTTTTAAATATAATAGTATAAGTCCTCAGTTTATTCCTTTACTTCTCAATGTGATGCCTCTTATATGCCTCTAATAAATGATGGGAAATAAGAATAAGTGGGTAGGGAGGGGTGGGGGAAAAGGCAGAAAACTGTACCTGAACAACAATAAAAAATGTTAAAAAATAAATTTAAAAAAGTATAAATGGGAAAAATCAAGCTGTGTATATTTCTGAATTTATCTAAAAAATGAACACAAGCAAAATAAAGTGATTGGGGGAAATTATAAGCAAACTATATCCCTCAGCTATCCAGAACCTTTAAGATAGTACTTCTATAAAATAATTTGCTTCTTGAAAAGTGACCAAAAATAAAAAGTATATGTGAGTGGTTGTGAGCATCAACTGTGAAATCAAATATACTTGGAATCAAATAGGTCTTTATAACAAGTATCTTGGAGGAATTTTTTTTTTTTTTACCTAATTGAGTCTCAGTTTTCTCATCTATGAAGTGGATATAGCTTCTTGAAAAATTGTTTTCAAGGTTGCATGATAACATTGGTAAAACATATACTGTTCTACCATGATCACAGTAAGCATACAATAAATAATAACTATTCTTATTTTTCTTATCTAACTATGAGGATTTTACTGGTTTACCCAACATATTTCAAACCTGTGGTACAGTGTAAAATTTTTTTAAAGTAATAGATTAATGAAGAGAAAATAAAGATGCTGTTGCTACAAAAAAACTTAGAGATCATCTAACAAGTCCAACACTCTTAATTCAGATGAGAATATTGAGATGCCAAGAGATCTGCCTAAGGTCACTATAGCTGAATGGTGAAATACCCTAAACTAAACCCTAGAATTCTGTTAGTCCAGATTTGTTTCTAGCATTTTTATATTGACACGAGGAGATAGCATTAATTATTAGTTCAAATTAAATTAAATAGAGCATGACTCATCAAGAAAACGTTCAGCCTTTTCATTAGAACCATTCTAAAGTAATGTAGATTTTTCTACAAGAATTATCTCAAAGCTCTGATACATTGTGAAACTGTGTGATGTGAAACACACAAAGACCATATAAACTGAGAGGCTAGGACTTCTACTTCTAGAAAGATTATTGTATTCTGTATACTCCCTCCAACTTATAACTAAAAACCCTAGACATGACATGTTAAATAAATATAAGAAGACTGATAAATGGAGAGAGAAAAGTAGACAGGCTAGAAACCTAAGAACCTAAAGAACAATATAGCAGAGAGTTTCCTGGGTTTTCTTTTTAGTTTTTTCTCTTTTCTGCACACTTCTCAGACTGAGTAGTAGAGAAGCCAGCAACCCAGAAATGCCAACAGATGTAGGCAAAAGAAGCCAAAACAAATTCTTATTCTCCCTTGCTATAAAAGCAGGAAAGGAACAGGCTAGCAAGACAGAATACTTCTAAGAAAATAATCAGTCTACTTCAGAAAAACACCACAGAAAACTATGGCATCTACCCTTCTCACCAGGCTGTAACAAGGCACCATGCCAACCATTGTGAGGTGGTGTCAGAGAAGGCTAAACAGGGAATCAAAATTCTCACCCATTCTAGGATGTTAAGAGGCCATCCCCTCTCAAGGTGTCAGTGGAGACCATGTGGGACTAATAATAAGACACTCACTACACCTCCCAGCTAGGGAGCTATCATTGGAAATCTAGTGGAAAGCTAGAATTCCCAACTCTATCCAGCAGTAATGACTTGAGTGTCAAAAGAGGCAGATCCAGGATACCTGGACTTCTACCTGGCAACACTGAGGCAGCACCTCTCCCTTTCCCTGTTGAAACAGTGTCAGAGAAAAACAGCTAAAACAAGTTTAAATAATATCCAGAATCTCACAACACAATAGTGCCCAGGTTTCAATTGAAAATCACTTATCATGCCAAAAACCAGGAATATCTAAAGCTAAATGAAAATAGACAATCAAAAGATGCCAATATTGAGATAAAAGAGATGGAATTATATAATAAAGATATTAAAACAGCCATTATAAAGATACTTTAATAAGCAATTGTGAACACTCTTGAAACAAATGAAAAGATAGAAAACAACAGCAAAAAAATTAAAATTTCAGCAAAGAAACAGGACATATAAACAGGACATTTGGTTCGGCAAAGAACCAAATAAAAATTTTAGAGATGAAAAATACAATAATCAAAGTAAAAAGTTCAGCTAATAGACTAAACAGCAAGATTGGAGGAGGAAGAAGAAAGAACCAATGAGCTTGAAGATAGATCAACAAATATTACCAATCCAAACAGAGATAAAATTCAAAATAAAAAACAGAGCCTCAGAAACCTATGAGACTATAAGAGCTAATATTTGTGTCATCAGAAGCTTGAAAGGAGAGAAGAAAATTGTAGGGCTGAAAATGTTCTTGAAATAATGGCTAAAAATGTTTCAAATTTGGCAAAAGACATAAACCTACAGATTCAAGAAGCTGAACTGACCTAAATAAGACAAATCACAGAAATCCATGTCAAGACACATCAAGCTTGTTAAACTTCTGTAAACTAAAGAAAAAGAAAATCTTACTGAAAGCAATGAGATAGAAATGATACATCACCTATCAGGGAAAAAGCTATTTGAATGACAGCAGATTCCTCATGAGAAAACATGGAGGCCAAAAGTAAGTGGCTCAACATTTTTCAAGTGCTGAAGGAAAAGAACTCTCAACCCAAATTCCTGTATTCAGTGAAAACATCCTTAAACAATAAAGAGGAAATCAGGACATTCTCACATGAAAGAAAACTAAGAAAATTTGTAGCCAGTAGAACTACCCAAAATTAATGACTAAAGGAAGTTCCCTAAATAAAAATAAAACAATAAAGAAAGAATCTTGGAACATCAGGAAGGAAGAACACAGTAAGCAAAAATATGGGTATGATAGACTTTCCTTTTTCTATTGAGTTTTCTAAATTATGTTTGACGGTTGTTATGGACTGAATGTTTATGCCCCCCAAAATTTATATGTTGAAACTTTAACTCCTAATGTGACTGTTTGGAGATAGTGCCTGTGAGCAGGTGATAAAGATTAAATAAAGGTCATAAGGGTGGGATCCTAATATCATAGGGCTATAAAAAGAGAAATAGACATCAGAGATTGTTCTCCCTGTCATGTGAGGACATAGACAGAAGGCAACCATCTGCAAGCCAGAGAGTTCTCCCCAAGACCTAAATCAGCTGGCATCTTGATCTTATACTTCTCAGCCTTTAGAACTCTGAGAAAATTCATTTCTGTTGTTGAAACTGTACTGTATATGGCATATTTTGTCATGGCAGCCTAGCAGACTAATACAACAATTGAAGTAAAAAATATAGCACTGTGTGGGGGAAGATGGCGGCATTGTAGGAGGGGTCCTGATCCCCTTCTCCAGTTCTCGGGGGAGAATTTGGCCGATCTGAGGAGAGACAGAGCAGGAGACCACCAATATCGCAACATTTATGAAAACAGGGCATCAGAAGTTGACCAGACATTGAATAAACAGACGGTAGGAGGACATCTTCGGGAACAAAAGGGACCTGTGCTAGGCACGGAGGGCGGGCTGGCACTCCTGGGTCTGTCTCTGGGCACCTGGGAGAGCGGAGTCTCCACCCTGTCCCCGGCCCGTCCCCAGACAAGGTTCGGGAAGAAGAAGCGCAGGAGTTGTGGGCACTGGCGACCTTTCCGGGGAACAGTGAGTACCCCAGTCTGCCGGACCAAGGGAGGCCTTGCCGTGGGGGTGGAGGCCTTGCCGTGGGCACCTGCACCCCCAACCAGGGGGATGTGTGGTTTTGGGGAAGACTGAGAGACCCCACGGCCGGGAACAAGGGAAGGGCTTCCGGAGGTGATTTGGGGCGGGCGCACACCCTGCCGGGTGGCTGGCTTTCGGGCCAGGGAACCCAGAAATTACACAGCGCTTCATGGGTTCCCAGGACCCGCGGCAGCGGGGGCAAAGGGAAATACGTGACCTCTCCCAAACCCTGGAGGGTCCATCATGAAACCGGAGGAGAGACGGGGCTTCCCACGAAGGTGAAGTATGGGACTCTTCCCAGGCCCGGCCCAGGCACCGTGAACCTGAAAGAGAGGCAGGGGCTTCGCTGAGCATAGAGCCTGTGGTGGCGAAGCTGGGGGAGGGGCGCAACCCCTTGCCATCTCTGCAGCTTGCACCCTGAGCCCATACAGAGGCAGCAGTCGTTTCTGGGAAAAGCTGGTGGCCTGCCCTGAGTCTGACTGTGTTCTTAGAAGGGTGAAAGGCATTCTAACCGCTCCTCAGCCTGCTTGAGCTGGCAGGAGCAGAAAGACTGGTTTGGCCAGTCAGAAACCAACAAGAGGGTTTTATTTATTATTTTTTATTTATTTTTTTGTTTTACTTGCTTTTTCATTGTTTTTCTTTCGTTGTTGTTGATTCTTTGTTTTTTCTTTATCTCTGTGTGTGTTTTCTTCTTCTTTCTTTTTTTCTTTTGTTTCCCCTTATCCTGCTGTTGTTGTTTGATTTTATCTTGTTTTTGGTTTATTAAGCAACTTTTTATTTTTTAAACTCTTATTATTTTTATATCTCTCAATTCCTTATGATTCTCTTCCATCCATCTTAGTGCTATTACTTCTGCTCCAAATCTATCTCTCCTGCAATCCATCTTCTGTTTTTTTTTGTTGTTTGTTTGTTTTTGCCTGCAAATTTATATTATCTTTTTCTCTCTTTTCTGACATTTTTTATTTCAATAGGTTTTTTTTCTTTCTGCATAATCTTCTTTGCTTGGCTGGTTATACTGTTGTTTGATAGATTCCCCCTATTATCTCATTCACAGTGTGTGGATAATTTACTGTCCCTCACTTGGATCCCATTGGTACACCACTCAAGATTCTATGCTCCTTATTCTTGCTATCCAGATCTCATAGAATCTGCCACAAGATTGTTTCTTCAATATTACTGTAAATAAGACTTATTCCATACACTTGTAAATACAGCTTAACACCCCTCACAGATCTCAGCTCCCTTCACAATTTCCTAAACTCTATTAATTTAGGGGTTATCTCTATTCTTTTACACACTACTCCTATTTACTATTCTTTATTCCTACCTTACCTCAGAATCTGACCTCTCGCAGCCTCACAGCTTTCTAGATCCAACTAACAACACTTTCCTCTCCACTAAGAGTCTTATCTTCTTTCCATACTTTTTAAAACATGGATAGTGGGGCGGAAGATCACGGTTTACACTATATATAGCCACAGGATCTCCCATCTCTTCTCTACTGGCTGCTACTATAAATATCATAGAATACTGGTTTGCTGTCTTAACCCATGTTGTCTTACTCCTCCAACTGATCACAAAAAAAAGTAGGAAGAAGCTGCAAACACCAGGATACCCAAAAGAGGCTAGACCACTGAATCTCACAGGGATTCTACCACAGAACTTCACACCATAAGCACAGGGAACCAGAACAGATCAAGTTAAGAAACAGAGGTTAACAAGAAGAGTCTCAGGAACAATGAGAAGACAAAGAAACAATCCCCAAGTGAAGGGAAAGGAGGAAGCCTCAGAAGGAATGCTAAATGAAATAGAGGCAACTCAACTATCAGATATTGAGTTCAAAACAATGATTATAAGGAAGTTCAATGAGCTCACAATGAGCTTCCAGAAACTACAGGGAAGCTACATTGATCTCACTGCAAACTATATCAATATGAAAAAGAAAATAGAAACTATCAACAAAGGCCAAGAGGAAATGAAGAATACAATTGCTGAACTGAAGAACACAGTAGAAGGAATGAAAAGCAGGATTGATGAAGCAGAACATTGGATCAGCGAATTGGAGGACAAAGTAGAAAAAAACATCCAGAAAGAACAAGAAAAGGAAAAGAGGCTCAGAAAAAAATGAAGAGGGATTAAGAGAAATGCAAGACAATATGAAACATAATAATATCCGTATAATAGGGATACCAGAAGGAGAAGATGAACAAGGGATAGAAAACCTACTTGAAAAAGTAATGAAGGAAAACTTCCCTAATTTGATGAGAGAAAAAGTCACGCAAATCCAGGAAACACAAAGAGTTCCAATCAAGAGGAATTCAAAGAAGCCCACCTCAAGACACATCATAATTAAAATGGCAAAATTTCAAGACAAAGAGAGAATATTAAAGGCAGCAAGGGAGAAAAAGGGAGTAACATACAAGGTAGCCCCAATAAGGCTAGCAGCTTATTTCTCAATGGAAACACTTCAAGCCAGATGGGAATGGCAAGAAATATTCCAAGTAATGAGAACCAGAGGCCTACAGCCAAGGCTACTTTACCCAGCAAGGTTCTCAATCAAGATAGAAGGCCAAATAAGAAGCTTCCCAGACAAAAGAAGTCTAAAAGAATATACCTCCACTATACCAGCTCTGCAAGAGATACTAAAGGGTCTGATTTAAGGAAAGGAAGGAAAAGAGAAAGGGAGAGAGGAGCACACGTACATAAATGGCAATGAATAAGTACCTATCAATAATAACCTTAAATGTAAATGGATTAAATGCTCCAATCAAAAGACATAGAATAGCTGAATGGATAAGAAAACATGACCCACACATATGCTGCCTACAAGAGACCCACCTGAGGATAAAAGACCTGCACAGGCTGAAAGTGAAGGGTTGGAAACAAATTTTCCAAGCAAATGGACAGGAAAAAAAAAGCCGGGGTAGCAATAATCATTTCAGACAAAATAGACTTCCAAAAAAGGGCCATAAAGAGAGACCCAGAAGGTCACTTCATAATACTCAAGGGAAGAATCCACCAAGAAGATATCAATATTGTAAATATATATGCACCCAACATAGGAGCATCCAAATACATAAAGAAAATCCTAGAGGACTTTAAGAAAGATATTGACAACAACACAATTATAGTGGGGGATTTTAACACCCCACTCTCAAAAATGGACAGATCTTCCAAACAAAATATCAACAAAGATATCGTGGTATTGAACAATACCCTAAATGAAATGGGCTTCACTGATCTATTTAGAGCCCTCCATCCCAAAGAAGCTAAATACACATTCTTTTCAAATGTACACGGAACATTTTCAAAGATAGACCACATGATAGGACACAAAGCAAGTCTCAACAAGGTCAAGAAAATTGAAATCATACCAAGCATTTTCTCAGATCACAAGGGAATGAAACTAGAAACCAACCCCAAGGAAAAAAAACCCCAAAACACTCAAAATCATGGAGATTAAATAGCATGTTATTAAACAATGAATGGGTCAAGGATGAAATTAGGGAAGAAATCAAAAGGTTTCTGGAAACAAATGAAAATGAACTTAAAACAACCTAAAACTTATGGGACACAGCAAAGGCAGTATTGAGAGGGAAGTTCATAGTGATACAGGCATACCTGAAAAGATAGAAACATTTCAAACAAACAACCTAACCCTACGTCTACAAGAACTAGAGGAACAACAACAAAGACAGCCCAGAGCAAGTAGAAGGAAGGAAATAACCAAGATCAGAGCCGAATTAAATGACATAGAGACTAAAAGCACAATTCTAAGGATCAATGAATCCAGGAGCTGGTTCTTTGAAAAGATAAACAAAATTGACAAGCCTTTAAGCAGACTCATCAAGAAAAAAAGAGAGAAGACCCAAATAAACACAATCAGAAATGAAAGAGGAGAGATTACAACTGACACCCAGAAATACAAAGAATTGTAAGAAATTACTATGAAGAACTGTATGCCAAGAAATTTGAAAACCTAGATGAAATGGACAAATTTCTAGAAAAATATAATCTTCCAAAACTCAATGAAAAAGAAGCACAAAACCTGAACAAACCAATAACAGCAAAAGAAATTGAAGCAGTAATTAAAAAACTCCCAACACACAAAAGCCCTGGACCATATGGTTTCACAGGAGAATTCTACAAAGCATTTAAGGAAGAGCTAACCCCTATCCTGCACAGACTATTCCAAAAAATCCAGAAAGATAGAAGGCTCCCAAACTCTTTTTATGAGGCCAACATCATCCTAATTCCAAAACTAGATAAAGACACAACGAAGAAAGAAAACTTCAGGCCAATATCTCTGATGAACATTGACGCTAAAATCCTCAACAAAATACTGGCAAACCACATCCAACAATACATTAAAAAGATCATCCACCATGACCAAGTGGGCTTCATCCCAGGCATGCAAGGATGGTTCAATATTCGCAAATCAGTAAATGTAATACATCACATAAACAAAAGCAAAGACAAAAATCACATGATCATATCAATAGATTCGGAAAAAGCATTTGATAAGGTACAGCACCCATTTATGATAAAAACACTCAGCAAAGTGGGAACAGAGGGAACATTTCTCAACATAATAAAGGCCATATATGAGAGACCTACAGCCAGCATCATACTCAATGGACAAAAACTAAAACCTTTTCCACTAAGAACAGGAACAAGACAAGGCTGTCCACTTTCACCACTTTTATTCAATATAGTATTGGAAGTTTTAGCCACAGCAATCAGACAAGAAAAGGAAATAAAAAGCATCCAAATTGGAAAGGAGGAAATGAAACTGTCATTGTTTGCTGATGACATGATAGTGTACGTAGAAAATCCTATAGACTCTATGAAAAAGCTGCTCGACCTAATAAACAAATTTGGCAAAACAGTGGGATACAAAGTCAATATCCAGAAATCAAAGGCATTTCTGTACATCACCAATGAAACAGCAGAAGCAGAAATCAAGGAAAAAATCCCATTTGAAATAGCAAAAGGAAAAATAAAATACCTAGGTATAAACCTAACCAAAGAGGTAAAAGACCTGTATTCAGAAAACTATATACCACCGTGGAAAGAAATCAAGGAAGACACAAACAAATGGAAACATATACCATGTTCATGGATTGGGAGAATTAATATTACATACTACTGAAAGTAATCTACACATTCAACGTGATATCTATTAAAATACCAATGGCTTATTTCACAGACATAGAACAAACACTTCAAAAATTTATATGGAACCATAAACGACCCCGAATATCTACTGCAATATTGAAAAAGAAGAGTAAAGTAGGAGGGATCACAATACCAGACACTAAACTATATTACAAGGCCATGGTAATCAAAACAGCCTGGTACTGGCATAAAAACAGGCACATGGACCAATGGAACAGAACAGAGAGCCCAGAAATAAACTCGTAGTTTCTACGGTCAATTGATATTTGATAAAGGAGGCAGCGACATAAAATGGAGTAAAAATAGCCTCTTCAACAAACGGTGCTGGGAGAAGTGGACAGCAACATGCAAAAAAATGAAACTAGAACACCAACTTACACCTTACACAAAAATAAACTCAAGATGGATAAAAGACTTAAATATAAACCGTGACACCATTAAAGTACTAGAGGAGTACATAGGTAGGAACATCTCAGATATATTACGCAAAAACTTTTTTACTGACATGTCCCCTAGAGCAAGAGAATAAAGGAAAGAATAAACAAATGGGACCTCATCAAAATAAAAAGCTTCTGCACAGCTAAAGAAAACAGTATCAAAATAAAAAGAGAATCAACTGTATGGGAAAACATATTTGCCAATGACACCTCAGACAAGGGCTTAATCTCCAAAATATATAAAGAACTTACATGATTATACTCTAAGAAGACAAGCAACCCAATTAAAAAATGGGCAAAGGACCTGAACAGACACTTCTCCAAGGAGGACATACAGAAGATCCAAAATCACATGAAACAATGTTCAATATCACTAGCTATCAGAGAGATGCAGATTAAAATCACAATGAGGTACCACTTCACACCAGTCAGAATGGCCATCATAAGCAAAAGAACAAACAACAAGTGTTGGAGAGGTTGTGGAGAAAAGGGAACACTAGTGCACTGTTGGTGGGACTGCAGACTGGTACAACCACTGTGGAAAACGTATGGAACTTCCTCAGAAAATTAAAAATGGATCTGCCTTTCGACCCAGCAATTCCACTGCTGGGACTATATCCTAAGAATCCTAAAACACCAATCCAAAAGAACCTTTGCACCCCAATGTTCATAGCAGCACAATTTACAAATGCTAAGTGCTGGAAGCAACCTAGATGCCCATCAGTAAATGAGTGGATCAAAAAACTATGGTGCATTTACACAATGGAATTCCATGCAGCAGAAAGAAAGAAGGAGCTCCTACCCTTTGCAACAGCATGGATGCAACTGGAAAGCATTATGCTAAGTGAAATAAGCCAGGCAGTGAAAGATAAATACCATATGATCTCACCTTTAACAGGAACCTAAACAACAAAACAAAGAAACAAGCAAAATATAGTCAAAGACACTGCATTAGAGGACAGGCAGAAAGTGACCAGAGGAGAGAGAAGAGGGAATTTCAGGAGGAAAGGGGAAGGGTTTACAGGAACAAAGTTAAAAAACACGTGGATAAAAACTAGGGGGAGGGTGGTAATGGGAGTGAAGTTGGTAGGGGGGTGGGTGGGCTTGATTGGGAGTAAAGGGGAGAAAACTGTACTTGAGCAATCATTAAAATAAAAATTTAAAAAAAGAAAAAAATATAGCATTGTTTGATGTGTTCTAAAGGTATGTAAAGAAAATACTTAAATCAAATTTATTAAAATCAGGGAAGATAAAGGGATGTAAATGAAGGTAAGATTTCTGTACCTCACTGAAAATGATAAAATGACACCAGCATACTGGGGATAAGGTATGTATGTATAATAAAATACTTAAAGCAACCACTAAAAAACCTACAGAAAAAGTCATACAAAAGCATTATATATAAATCAAAATAGAACTCTAAAAAACTGGTTAACCCACCAGAAGGCATGAAATGAAAATAAATAAATGGGAAAATAGAGAAAAGACAGAAAACAAAATAAAATGAGAGAATAAATCTACAATATAACATTGTATATTATTAATCATTGCTGATGATTGATTAGATCAGAAATTGCCCAGATAGGAAAGAAACCAAAAAACCGACCATATTTGAAACAAGCCACTCCTGAATTAACCAAAATTCTTTGTCCCTCAGATCTATTTAAAATATTTTCCTTATGTTTAATTAAAATGTACCTCCAGATTCCAAGATGGCTGCAGAATAAGTGGAAGTTGTGTCTACTTGCTTCCAGCTTCAAACCAAATTTACAGGTAAATTACAGAGAGATCAACCTGAACAACCAACTGAAAGCTAGCTGATATGAGATATTATAACCAAGGAGTGTAGAAGAAGCTACCTAGAAACTTGTAAGAAAAGTTGAGATGTGAGGGGGAAAGCCCCTACGTGCAGATGTGGTGGTGGCAGCTGAGAAGCTGGAGAGAGAGAGAGAGATACTGTACTGCAGAACGCCCTCCCTGTTAGAGCACAAGATCTTAAACCCATGCAGGGATCCCCAACCCAGAGCAACAGAGATGGGAAGATGAGTCTGAGTAGCACATAGCAGTGGAAATAAGTGGGGATACACCCCACCTGGGAGACTTAGAGGGCACCTTCCCAGGGTAGAGTGCTCCTATTATTACAGCACCAGCCTGGGAGTTCACAGTTTG
>PVIA01008145.1:0-75086 GCA_004024845.1 Tonatia bakeri
GAGACGTGACTAGGAGCAGGTCCCCTGAGTTTCAGCGCTTGGGTGGGAGCTCGGAGGAGATTGGTTCCAGGACATGGGGTGACACTTGCCCAGACCCATGATGGTGACCAGAAAAGCTGGAAAGGACAGCAGATTGAGGGCAAGTGTGGCCAAGTGTAGGAGGAGTTGGAAATAGGGCTGCAGAGGAAGTTTGGCGCGGAACCCAGACACGGCAGCCATAGAAGAGAGAACCACGCGGATTTGGCTGAGTGGGGACTCCCGTGGTCCTGCAGAGGAAAGAGGACCACGTGGCTGGAGCAGTGGAGAGAGGACCACGTACCTTCGCCAGAGTGGGTTCCCCCACAGCAGTAGTAGGGGGAACCGTCACCCGGTTTTAGCAGAGATTCCGGCGACACAGCTGATGGTGCTGAGAACCGAGAGAGGCCTACCAGCCAAGCACGTATTACTGGGAAGAACCAGACACTGCCTGAAACTGGACTTCTATTTCCTTTCCTGAGATACGGTACCCCATACTGGGCAAGGGGGAAGAAAAAACTGTGTGCATTTGTGGGTGTTTTAAGGGACTTTAAGATTTTTGATAAAAAAAACATTAGGTCACTGCCTTAAGTTAGTATAGCACAAAATAAACGTTTTCCTTTCCTTTTCACAAATCTCTGGCATTGAGAGATATCTTTCCTTTACGGCGGTGGACAAGATGGACCCGAATTTCTTTCAGTAAGAGCATCACCGTCCCGGGCTCCCAGGCCCCCCCCCTTGCTTGTTTGGTTTCTGCTCTGCTCTGTAACATGACTGTGAAGCAGTGTAGCTGTGAGGCAGCCCTGGGATAAGGTGGCTCTAATGTTGCAGCTCAGTCCTAGTGTTGTCCCACTCTGAACTAGCAAGACAGCTCCACTGAGATGGCTTTAGTCCAGCCCAGTAAGACAGCTTCAATGTCATGGCTACAGCCAGGGAAATGCAGACCTCAGTGGAAACAGAATGTGTGTGCCCTTGGATTTATAGAGAGATGCCCGACCCCTTGTCTCTGTTTGTTTGCATTACCATGCAAATGAGAATTGCAAATCCTCACACTTTTTGATCCAAAAAGCACAGTCCTGATCTGTCAGAATGGAGCTGGTCTGATTGGTCAGTAAAAATGTTAATTAGTACATAGTTGCACTATTAGGGGAATTTTTAGCCCTATTCATTGAAGTACAGTTTTAAGAACTCCTCTATAAGAGTTGGTTCTAACAGCAGAAACAGTACAGGCAAAAAATTCACTGTAGGTTTCTCTATAAAGGCAATTTGCATGAGAGGCCCTTGTTCAGCAACAGCTGCTATACTGTTTTAAATATAAACCCTGTTAGCCACAAGGACTGACAATTCCATGAAGGGTACATTTCGTTATTTTCCATGAGATGTATACTTTTCTTTAACCATGGGCCCTTATGGAACTTATCAGTTCTCATATAACTTCTCAGTTTTAGATAGCTTTGTTTAGAAATAACCAATCAGAAGGTACAAAGAACAAGGAAGCTCCCTCATTGAAGAAAAGAGTACACATGTTCACAATTTCTGCATAAAATGCAGTGAGCACAGAAAATGTAATATATGTAACATTTTTAAAAGGCATATGACATAAAAGGAGTGTTCTTTATACTTTTAGCCATATGTGTGAAAAGATGCTTGATTCTGAGTGTTATTGAGGTGAGGAAAGCTCTCTTGGTACTAAAATGATATTATGATTTGGTAAATAGTATATTGTAAGTTAAAAAACTGTGATGATAGGCAAAATATTGCTTTTCACTGAATCTTATTTTCTCATTTCTAATATTTAAAAATATATTCTAAAAATAATAACATAATTTTTTTGAAAAAAATTAAAAAATGTGTTCTGACCTGGCTGGTGTGTCTCAATGGATTGAGTGCTGGCCTGTGAACCAAAGGGTTGCCAGTTCGATTCCCAGTCAGGGCACATGCCTGGGTTGTGGGCCAGGTCCCCAGTAGGGGGTGTGCAAGAAGCAACCACATATTGATGTTTCTCTCCTTCTCTCTCTCCTTCCCTTCCCCTTTCTCTACAAATAAATAAATCTTTAAAAAATTGCATCCTTTATTTGCTAAAATAGCAACACCATTTTAGTGTCCTTCCTTTTAGTAAGAGAAAAGTAGTTACAGTTCTCCCATTAAGTTGTGGCCTGGGCAAAGTGGGAAGATGAGTCCACTTACAAGTATTTACTCGTGAATTTCTGTGCTTCAGATGTTTGTAGCATGTCTAGGATCTGGGCTGTATTGACTCTACACCAAGGTTATATTCCAATTCTTCAGAAAGTAAGTTCTATTACTTCAGGTATGGGAAAATTTGAACCAAAACACAAAGTGACAATCATTGAAAAAATTAGGTGAGTGACAAAAAGTTCTCAGAATGTCTCTGCAATCATAATAATAATGTATCAGAAGCATTAAAATGCACTCCCACATGAAAAAAAATAGTGTAGAAGCAAAAGTTGAGGATATTGTTAAACATTCCTTAACTCCTTAATACTTTTAAGTTATTTAACTTTAAGTCACATATCACTGTGTTAAGACTATTAAAACATTCTATACTGTTCAAACATTTGAATTATTAAAAAACATGTGTTGATGTTTTATTAATGAAAAGGAGAAAGTGAATCATTTATACTATCTGTCCACACAAATCAACACCTATTAAACAGTAGGTAATTTTCCAATTGAATATGCCAACTGTAGAGCACATAAATCACCCATGAATATAGATTTCAAAAAATGAACACCTAGTGCAGAATCTGTATTACACCATTTCTTTTTTGTTCAACTTTATTTTCATTGTTAACACTATTAGAGATGTCCTCACTTGCCTGCTCCTTCGTCCCCCTGCACTCAGCCTCACCCCCTTGCCCCTCTGTCAATATCCAAATTGTTTTATGTGTTGTGGGTTACACATATATGTTCTTTGCCTAATCTTTTCACCTTGTTTCACACCATCCTCCCTAACTCCTCCCCTTTGATGGCTTAAGTAAAATTCTAAAAATACTATAGGGAAGAAAGAAAGAACTCCTACCTTTTGCATCAGCATGGATGGGATTGGAGAATATTATGCTAAGTGAAATAAGTCAGTTGGTGAAAGTAAAATATTACACAATTTCACCTATAAGAGGAATCTACTGAACAAAATAAACTTATGAACCAAATAGAATCAGAGACGTGGAAACATGGAACACACTGGCAGTGGCTGGAGGAGAGGGGGAAAGGGGAAATTGGTGGAAATAAGGGGAAGACATTAGTCAAAGAACACATATGAACATATGAATGACCTATGGACATAGACAATGATGTGGGGATTGAGTGTGGGAGCGGGGGTGGCTAGGTGGAGGAGGGAAAAGGGGGTAAGTTGGGATAACTATAGAAGAATAAACAAGAATAAAAAACTAAAAATTATGTAGTAATTCACTTTCAATTATTTTAGAGAACATCATTTGAATTATAATTTTGAAACTTATTACATATGAATAGTATCTTATTATGTATAACAATATTCAGTCTTCTTCTGAAACAAAAAAAAATTCACAATAATGTTTTTGTCATAGAATTTGTTTCTGAGCTGAAGGTTAGTCCTGTCCAGCATAACTGACCAAAGTGAGCAAAGATATTGGTGAAGTAAAAAGATGAGTAAACAAGTGTATTCCTACTGTCCAGAAACACCTGCAAGTGTCTTGAAACATGCTGGTCCTAGTTATGAGACCCTGTTTTTCCTCTTCCTGATTTAAAAATGGATGTGACCAAGCAATACTCAGTTGGAGGATATCTTATATTTCATGATGAAACACACAGTAAAATAGTACACAACGTGTCTTTCTATGACTAACGTAAAAATCTAATTATTCACTCTAGTCCATGAGATACACAGCAGTTAAATAGCTAGAGCCTGTCTTCCAGGTTAAAGAGAAAAAAACAACAACAACTTAATATCCCTCTTGAAAAGAAATTAACTGCTAAAATAGACTGAGATAAAAATGGAGTTCTGTTTCAGTCTTCAGTCTTTTTTCTTTTTTAATATTGTATTTAAGCAGAATAAAAACTCAGATATTTGCCTTGAACAAATTTCACTTTCAAGTCTCACATTCTGGAACCCTGTTTAACTACAAAGATGAACTACCCTTGTGTCAACTCTAAAATCAGTGAAGTCCACTATTGAAGAATAGAGTATGGGTAAGTGGTGTTCCAGTTCCTGTCAAAAATTGCTCTTGTGGATCTCTGTGCCTGCTTTCCTTTTTCACCATAACCTCAATGAATTAGTTAATACAACAAAGTTGACACAGCCTAGATGGCTCAATGGTAGAAAAAAAGAGCCATGGCTATTGTTTTTCTTCTGAGTTATCAGGAAGGACAACGCTAAGAGAAAGTGTGTTCTTGATGTAGGCTTCAGTCAAATGATAGAAATAATTTTCTTTTGCCAAGATGACTTGTTTTCCAAAATTATAATTGAGTTCCACAAAATAGAAATGTTATGTTTACTAAATGGGAATATAAAAGGAAACTTGATGTATTAATAAGAAACAGAATTAAAAGTATAGATAGATGGATAGATGTTAAGTGATAGATGACAGATTTATAGATAGCTTGAGATATATATATATAATAGATAGATGATAGATATAAAGATATTTGTTATAAGGAATTGGTTCACACAATTATGGAGGCTGGCAGGTCCCAAGATCTGCAGGGTAAGTCAGTAAATTGGGTACTCAGGAGGGATGATGATATTCCATAACAAAGTGCAGAATGCTGGTGAAATCAGGGAGAGTCATTGACCCCATATGAGACCATGAGCAGTAGGAATTCTCTCTTAATCAAGAGAGCACCAGCCTTTTTGTTCTATTGAGGCCTTCAGATGATTGAATAAGCCCATTTACATAAAGGCAATCTGCTTTACTCAACCTATCAATGTAAGTATGTCTTTTCTAAAACACCTTCACAGAAATACCAAGAACACTTGATTAAATATCTGGAAACCCCATGGATCAGTCAAGTGGACACAAAATTGATCATCACACTAGTTTATCTTATGTGCAGGGCCAACTCCAAGTTTACTCCTGACCTCAGATCTACTCTTGGATCATTTTTGGCTGTTACTCACACTAAATGTGTAGAATGTATAGATGCTTCTTTTATTTGTTCTTCATTAACTTGATGTCAAATTAAAACACTTTATTTAGCTTAAATTTTTGTTTTTTATTAAACTTACAGGGGCAATATTGATAATAAAATTATACAGATTTCAAGAATACACTTCATCTGTGTATTGCATTGTGTATCCACTACCCAAAGTCAAATGATCTTCCACCACCATATATTTGACCTCTTTTACCTTTTACTATCCTTCACCACTCCTTTCCCTCTGATATCTGTTGAGGACCATGATGTGTAGTTTCAGAGACTGTAGCCCCATAAGAACACACCTTGAAAGACGCTAGTAGGTCTCCCTGAAAAACCAGGAAATGCAGGTGGCAGATACAACGTGACTATGACACCAAGAGTTCCCATGAGAAATCAGGCCTGAAATATACGTGGTATGACTTTGAAGCTTGCTCTGCCTTGAGATAGCTCTGGTGATATAAATCAAATGATTAAGTTCAAAGCATAGAGATTGAACTCTTTGTTTTTATAAAATACACCTTGATAACCATCTGGCCATCAGCATGTCTCACCAAACCTGGTCAGAGATGATCTCTGTGATTCTTCAATTGTTACCTGTAGATAATGCCAGTTTTTTTAATGCCTATAGCCATTTGGACATTGATTAAAAAGCTATGCATGTATGCTGTATTCCCCTACATTTTCCTATCCTAATAAAAGCCATTTCAGAGAAGGGTTGGGGGCATTCTCTACTAGAGGGAATCACCATTCCCTTTCCCACCAGAACAACAGATTGTGTCCAGCGCAACTTATTCTCAACCGTGGTGGCTGGGAGAAACTCCATGGGATGGAGTTCTCCCACAGATACCCACCATACATTTGTTTGTGTCTATGAGGTTTTTTTGTTTGTTTTGTTTGTTCATTTGTTGCTTATATATTTCATATGTAAGTGAAGTGACATGGTTCTTAACTTTTTCCATCTGACTTATTTTGCTTAGCATTATATTCTCAAGATCTAACCATGTTGTTGCAAATGGCAGTTTTTCACTTTTTACTTATTGCTGAGTAGTATTCCATTGTATATTGTACCACATCTTTTTTAACCAATCATCTATGGAAGACACTTTGGTTCTTCCATGTTTTGGCCACTGTGAATAATGCTTCAATTAACATAATTGTACATATCTTTGCAAATAAATATTTTTTGGTAAATACCCAGAAATGAACTTTCTGGGTCATATAGTAACTCTATTCTTAATAATTTGGGAGAGTTCCATACTATTTTCCATAGTGGCTGTACCAGTTTACATTCCAGCCAACAGAGAATGAGAATTTTTTTTCAGATCAAACCACTTCTTCTCCATACTAGTTATAACTTAAAAATGTAGAGGTCAAGATATAACATTGACTTATTTCATTTCTTTATAAATATCTTTTCTGTTTCTCTTTATCATTTTGTGTTCATCAATGCTCAGATTAATTCTCTGAGTACCTAGAAATGCTGCCAGTATACATTATCAATAAAGCTACTATATATAAAAGTAATAATTGGCATTTCTAGATGAAACATCTCAATCAAAAGATGAAGTTACCTGATCTTTGACAAAAAAGCAAAGGAAAATCAGTTGAAAAGGGTAGATTTTTTTCAATGGTGCTGCAACACCTGTGCAAAAAGTAAATGTGTAAAACCCAGACCAGCTTTTACAACTTTCACGATATTAGCTCAAAATGGATTATAGAGTTGAAATACAATAAAACACAGTAAAACTTCTAGAGGAAATAATGGGGGAAACATCTATATGACCTGGGATTTAGTAATGGGTTTATTGATATAACAATAAAAGTATGATCTCTAAAAGAAAAAGTATTGATAAACTGGATTGTATTAAAACAAAAAAAAACTGGGGGAAAATATTTGAAAACATGTATCTGATACACATATTGTATCTAAATATACAAAGAATCCTTAAACTCAATAATAAGAAAAATCTAACTAAAGAATTGTCAGACCCCTCAATATATATATATTGCCCTGGCTGGTATGCTCAGTTGATTGAGGGTTGACCTGTGAACCAAAGGGGCACTGATTTGATTCCCATTCAGGGCACATGCCTGGGTTGTGGATCCAGTCCCCATTGCAGGGTGTATAAGAGGCAACCACACACTGATGTTTGGTTCACTTATTTTCTCCTCTCCTAGCCAACTCTCTAAAAATAAATAAATATATATATTTTTAAAGAGTTATATGTAGCCCTGGTTGGTGTAGCTCAGTGGACTGAGCACAGGCTGTGAACCAAAGCATTGCAGGTTCCACTTCCAGTCAGGGTACATGCCTGGGTTGCAGGCCATGGGCCCCAGCAACCACACATTGATGTTTCTCTCTCTCTCTCTCTTTCTCCCTCCCTTCTTTTTCTAAAAATAAATAAATAAAATCTTAATAAAAACATTAAAAATAAACATGTTTAAAAAATAAAATAAAATAAAATAAAATAAGATAAAGAGGTATATGTATTAAGAGGGGAAGAAGATGACAGTAGAGTAGGTGAAAGTTACATTCTCAACCTCCCAGGACCAAAGTAGAATTACAACAAAAAATTTTTAAACTTCTTTTATTGTATTTAAGTATAGTTGTCTCTATTTCCCCTCACCACTCCCCACAACCCCAGCCATCCCCACCTGCCACCCCTGATTCTACATCCCCTTGGTTTTGTCTGTGTGTCCCTTATAGATGCTCCTGAAATCCCTTCCCCATTTCCCACCCCCCCATTCCCTCCCACCTCCCCTCTGGTTATTGTCAGTTTTTTTCTTACTTTCAATGTTTCTGGTTATATTTTGCTTGCTTGTTTGTTTTGTTATTTATATTCCACTTAAAGATGAGATCATATGATATTTGTCTTTCACTGCCTGGCTTATTTCACTTAGCAAAATGCTCTCCAGTTCCATGCATGCTGTCATGGAACTAAAGGTAGGAGCTCCTTTCTTTCTCTTCTCTCGTGTAAATGGACCATAGTTATTTGATCCATTCATTTACTGATGGGCACTTAAGTTGCTTCTAGCACTTGTCTAACTTAAATTGTGCTGCTATGAACATTGGGGTACATAGGTTCTTTTGAACTGGTCTGTCAGTGTTCTTAGGATATAACCCCAACAGTGGAATTGCCAGGTCAAAAGTCAGTTCTATTTTTAGTTTTCTTAGGAAATTCCATACTGTTTTTCATGGTAGCTGCACCAGTCTGCATTCCCATGAGCAGTACACTAGTGTTCCCTTTTCTTTACATCCTCTCCAACACTTGCTTGTTGATTTGTTTATGATGGCCATTCTGACCAGTGTGAAGTGGTATCTCATTGTGGTTTTAATTTGCATCTCTCTGATGGCTAGTGATGCTGAGCATCTTTTCATGTGTCTCTGGGCACTCTGTATGTCCTCCTTGGAGACGTGTCTGTTCAAGTCACTTGCCCACTTTTTAATTTGTTTGTTTGCTTTCCTGGAATGGAGTTGTGTGAGTTCTTTATATATTTTGGAGATCAAACCCTTGTCTGAGGCATCATTGGCAAAGATGTTTCCCAGACAGTTGGTTTTCTTATCCTTTTAATGCTATTTTCTTTAGCCATGCAGAAGATTGTTATTTTGACAAGATCCCATTTATTTACTTTTTCCTTTATATCCACAATCAAATTTTAAAAGAATCAACCTAAGTAACCAGGGAAAGACTAGCTGAAGAGGAGTCTTATAGCCAAGGATTTAAAGAATCAGCCATATCAAGACTGCTAGGAAAGGTGGAGATGCAAAAACAACTATTTCTGCACCCACATGCTGCAGCTAAGAATGCAGAGAAATGTGGGGTGTCAGCTCCATGCTAGGCTCCCTAGTCTGAAGCTCCAGAACCAGGAAGAAATACCCACATAATGCCTAGCTGTGGAATCAGTGGAGATTCTTTCTGCCAAGTAGATAGAGGAGTGTGCTAGAAACTCAGACACCCTCTTAAACATTCAGTGCATAAAATTTTGTTCACGGTCACTCACCATGGACTTCAGTTGAAGAAGGGAGAATCAGAGTGGGCTGAAGTCATGCAAGGACAGACTCAGTTTTGTGGCTTTGAGAAAATAGCTGAAGGTACAGCTTCCAGAATGTCTCTACTTAGTCCCTCTCCCATACCACCCAAAAACATTAACTTTCCTGGGTTGAGCACTCCCCTTCAAACTTTGTTGGCATTAAGAAATGAAATAGCTCAACCCTCCTGATTTCCTTTCATGTAGCCCTGCTGGGCTCATACCCAGTGGAGAAGTCTGCTGGGTGAGCCATTGGTATAAACTCCTTCACTTTCCAGATCAGTGTCACCATTCCAGTGCACAGCCCTCCCTTCATTTGGAAAAATCTTGGTATTTGGGCTTGATAAGCTCTACTGCCCTTACCATGATGAATCCCTGAGACTCTGCCCATCAACAAAAGCCTGGTGGCAGCTGACTTTGGAGTAACTTAAAACTGTTGCTCAGTAGCCTCTGACCTAGAATTGGTGCCAAGTTTAATCTGTATCAATCTGGTGAACAACACTTATCCCTACTGGTGACTTACTATAAACCTCTCTCACACAACTCATGTACTACCACAGGCTTTTTTAGTAACTGAGCTTATCAGATAGCTGACAAGCAGAGTGAATGTCAGACCATCATGCCTTTTGCTAACCTTCCCCAGGCTCAGTGATGGTGGAAGCCAGCCTTGGTGGACAGCTGATTTTCTTTATGCAAACCTATATTTAGCAGAGGATGTCATAAACTGTGTATCACTATGTAGCACCAAAGAAGTAGCCAAGTGCCATTCAGAGACCATGCTTGACATTGATCTGCAGTAGAGTCCCTCCCAAGCAGCCACAGAACAAACACACCTAGTGGTGCAATTAAAGCACACCAAAGCATGACCCAATTAGCTTCTCAAGAGGTACATCCAAAGGGAGATGTCAGTAGGCACTAGACACTGTTGGGGCAAATTCAACTTTGTGAAGTCAGCCCCCACATAGGAGTTCTTGCACAGTAGTCAGAGTCAATTCTCACAGATAGCTGGAAGGGGATCCCCACACATGAATCAACCAACAAGTAAGGCTCAATGACAACAAGAAGGCTCACATAACACTAAAAATAAACATTACTGGAGCACCTAGATCAGGTGACCAAGAAGACTGCACCACTGAGCACCAAAATACACCTACTGTTTAAGGAGACTATACTAACACTTTGAGGCATAGTATATCTATCTAATACAAAGAAACACATACAAAGAGGCAGTCAATATATGGAGACAGAAAAAAAAAAGACCCTAAATTAAAAAAAGGAGAAAATCCTAAAAAAAAAGAAATAAATAAAAATGGAGGCAACCAAGCTACCAGATACAGAGTTCAAAACAATGTTTATAAGGATATTCCAGAAACTTCAACACAAAGAGAGCAATAAGAAAAAAGGACATAGAAAACAAAAAATAATCAGTCAGAAATGAAGAATACATTAGAAAGAACTAGCAGCCATCTAAATAAAGCAGATGATTAAATAAACAACTTGGAAGACAAGGTAGCAGAAAACACCCAGTGAGAACAGCAAAATGAAAAGCTAAAACAAATGAGGATAGTCTAGGGGACCACTATGACAACATGAAACATAAAAACACACACAACACAAGGTTATCAGAAGAAAACAAAAGACATCGAGATATTGAGAACATATTAAATAAATAATGGTTGAAAAATTTCCATACTTGATTAAGGAGAAAGACACACATTCCAGGAACTGCACAGAGTGCTAAATAACATGAACCCAAATGCACCCATACCAAGACAATTATGATTAAAATGACAAAGTGAGAATTTTAAAAGTCAAGAGAGAAAGACCTACAATGGAGCTCCTATTAGACTATCAGATGATTTCTCAATAGAAACATTTCAGGCAAGAAGGGATTAGCACAAGATATTCAAAAACGATGAAAAACAAGGACCTACCACCAAGACTACTCTACCTAGAAAGGCTATTATTTAAAATAGAAGAATGTAGGAAGATGGGGATGAGGTAAGTGGGAGTGGAGCCCACTTCACCTTGCACACAGGTGGAACACCTAGCTGATCTTCTGAGGAACAGAATGAACAGCCAATGGATTCCCAGCATATATGAAGGTTGGAAGCCAACATTATAGAAGACATTGAAAAACATACAGCAAGGAGATTGCATTGGGATGGTAAGGTCCTTGGGACTAGCAATAGACCAGAGCTGCTGCAGCCCCTGGCCTGGAACCTGCCAGTGCCTGCTGCAGGATCCTTGGACAAGAGTCACATCAACAACTGAAGGCACTGGGTGGAGAGGGGAACCAAAGATGAAGTGGGAGACACACAGGGGCAGTGCTCACATGCTGGGAATGTAGATGCCAGCTGGGTCATTACCAGAGAAACTGAGGAGCCAGGTGACACCTTGAGAAGTGAGAAGAGTTGGGCCATGACAAACCCTGACCCAGATAGTCTCTGGTCTGGTTGGAAAGTTGGGCTGTGTGAGAGGTCAGCATTTTTTAAGAGTAGTAGGCTTGAACATGAGGATTTTGTTCAACAAAAGGTTCTTGGTCACTGTTTAGGTAGCTCTCCTGCAGTGGCTACACTTGCCACCTAAGACACTCCCCAGCAGTCACCATGGCCATGCCTCAATTGCTGCAGCCACAACCACTGCCAGGCCCTTGACCCCACCACCGCAGCTGTGGCAGTGCCCGCACCCACTAGCAGCCTGGCTGGCTCACTAAGAGGAAGTGGGAGGCGCCCCTCTGCAGAGGAGAGAAGCAGAGCTCAGGAAGTTAGAGGTCCCCATAAAGTCTTAACTCAGTGAGGGAGCCGAAGTACCCTGAAGAGACTTTGAGAGTGCCTAACACCTAGGACAGCAAAGAGGGAGAAGGTGGTGTGTGAGTTGCCCCTAATTAATGCACTTCAGAGATGGCACAAGTGGGGGATTAAAGGCACCAGCCTGGCACAGATAGAAAGTGGGGGCCCAGCAGAAAATGGAGGACCTGGGCAGGAGGTTGAGTAATTCTGAAGATTGTTGCTTATACCTTGCCCCATCCTCCAGAAATCATAAGAAGAGAGGAAAGTGAAGCCAAACTCTCCTCAGCCTGCAGTATCCAGGAAGACCAGCAGAACTCACTTGGCAGGTTTTAAGTCAGCAGAAGGCTTTCTTTATCATTATTATTGTTTTTTTCCCCAAGTGAGACAATTAGACCTGGAGCTGTGAAACATCGAGAGATAGACCCAAAGAGGGAACACAATGTCAGACAGCAAACTACAGCAAAATCATACACAAAGGGCAAAAACTAAAAGCTTTCCCACTAAGATCTCGACCAAAACAAGAATGTATGCTTTCAAGACTCCAATTCAGCAAAGTATTGGAAGTCCTAGCCACAACAATCAGACAAAAAAAGAAGTAAAGGCATCCAAATTAGAAAAGAGAAAGTAAAACTGCCATTGTTTGCAGATCACATGATAGTGTACATAGAAAATCCGATAGACTCCACCAAAAAAATTACTCAACCTAATAAGTGAATTTGGCAAAGCAGCAGGATACAAAGTCAATATTCAGAAATCAAAAGCATTTTTTATACACCCACAATGAAATATCAGAAATAAAAAACAGGGAAAAAATCCCATTTGATATTTGAACAAGAAAAATAAAGTACCTAGTAATAAGCCTAACCAAGGAGGTAAAAGACATAGACTCTAAAAACTATACAACACTGAAGAAAGAAATGAAGGAAGACAAACATATGGAAGCATGTACCATGTTCACTGACTGGAAGAATTAATATCATCAAAATGCCCATACTACCCAAAGCAATTTATAGACTCAACTCAATCACTATTAAAGTACTGATGACATATTTCATGGATATAGAACAAACATTTCAAATTTTATACAGAACTGTAAACAACCCTGAATAGCTGCAGCAATTTTGAGAAAGAGGAACAAAGTAGGAGGGATTGCCATGCCTGATATCAAACTGTATTACAATTCCATTGTAATCAAAACAGCCTGGTACTGCCATAAGAACAGACACATAAACCAATGGAACAGAATAAAAAGCCCAGGAATAAAACCAAGTCTCTATGGTCAATTAATATTCAACAAAGAGTACAGAATCATAAAATGGAGTAAAAATAGCCTCTTTAACAAATGGTGTTGGGAGATCTGGACAGCTACATAAAAAAAAATGAAACTAGACCACCATACACAAAAATAAACTTGAGGTGGATAAAAGACTTAAATATAAGTCATGACACCATAAATGTCTTTCATGAGAACATAGGAAGGAAATTCTCAGATATTCGATTCAGCAATATTTTCACTGATATGTCCTCTAGAGCAAGGTACATAAAGGAAAGAATAAAAAATGGGATCTCATCAAAATAAAAAGCTTCTCCACTGCTAAAGAAAACAGCTTTAAAATGAAAAGAGAACCAACTATAAGGAAAAAATATATTTGTCAATGATACCTCAGACAATGGTTTGATCTCCAAAATATATACAGAACTTATAGGACTCAACTCCAGATAAACAAACAACTCAGTTAAAAAGTGGGCAAAAGATCTGAACAGACACTTCTCCAAGGAGGACATACAGAGTGTCTAGAGACATGAAAAGATCTCAGCATCACTAGCCATCAGAGAGATGCAAATTAAAACCACAATGAGATACCACTTCACACCAGTGAGAATGACCATCATAAACAAATCAACAAACAAGTGTTGGAGAGGATGTAAAGAAAAGGGAACCCTAGTGAGAATGTAGACTGGTGCAGCCACTGTGGAAAACAATATGGAATTTCCTCAAAAAAGTAAAAATGGGACTTCCTTTTGACCCAAAGATTCACTGTTGAGAATATACACTGAGAATCCTGAAATACCAATTCAAAAGAACACCTTTGAGACAGCATGGAAGGAACTGAAGAGCATTATGCTAAGTGAAATAAGCCAGGTGGTGAAAGACAAATATCACATGATCTCACCTTTAAGTGGAACCTTATCAACATAAACAAACAAGAAAAATATAACCAGAGACATTGAAATTAAGATCAAACTGACAGTAACCAGAATGGAAGTGGGAGGGGGAAATGAGAGAAAAGGGGAAGGGTTTTCAGGAACAACTAAAAGGACACATGGACAGAACCAAGGGGGCATGGAATCAAGGAAAGGAGGTGGGGAGGCTGGTGGGGGGTACTGGTGGCAGGAAAATGCTGACAACTGTACTTGAACAGCAATAACATAAAATAAATAAAATAAAATAAAAAACAAAAAAGAGGCTTAAAATAGAAGAAAGAAAAATAATTTTAAATGCCAGTATAACAAATGTTCCAATCAAAAGTGATAGTGTAGCTGAGTGGATAAGAAAACAAGACCCGTATATCAACTGTCTACAGTGAGCACCTCAGATAAAAGATACACAAAACTGAAAATAAAAAGATGAAAAAATATATTTAATGCAAAAAAGACCTGAATAGATACTTCTCCAAAGATGACATACTGATGGTTAATGGACATACAAAAAGACACTCAATGTCACTATCTGTCAGAGAAGTGAAAATTAAACCACAATGAGATATCATCTCACACTTGTCAAAATAGCTACCATCAATAAATAAACAAACAAAAAAGTGGGGAGGATGTGGAGAAAAGGGGACTCTCGTGCATGGCTGGTGGGATAGAGGATTGATATAGCCACTGTGAAAATAGTATGGAGTTTTCTCAAAATTAAAAATATACTTTGTTATAAAGTTGTCATTCTACTTCTGGGAATTTTCTAAAGAAACCTGCTATTTGAAAGAATAAATACAGCCATGTTAATTGAAACATTATTTACCATAGCCAAAATATAGAAGCAAACCAAGTACTCATCAACAGACAAGTGGATAAAGAGGATGTAGTACATATGTGCAAAGGAATACTACTCAAACATAAAAAAATGTAAGAAATCTTACCATTTGCACGGTTCCGGTCAAGATGGAGGCATAGGCAGAAATGGTTTGCTTCTTCACACATCCAAAGGAAGGATAACAACCAGTTAAAAACAACAAACAACCAGAAGTGTCAGAAAATCAAACTGCATGGTACTTTGACCACCATGGGGTTAAAGAAACATTTATCCAGACCAATAGGAGGGGCACAGATAGGAGACAGGCAGCCAAGCAGAAAGACGTGTGTGGCAAGGCAGCTGACCATGTGGGTGAGGTGGGGCTGACTGAATGGGAAACTAAAGACTCAAAACCTCTAGCAGTAAAACACTGTGAGGGTTGTGATGGCAGGAGACACTCTCAGTCTCACAGGAGAGTTCCTTGGAAAGTGGAGCTAGACCCAAGCAGCATTGTTACTTCTCTGACCCCTCCTCTAAAGATAGCACCACAACATAGCAAAAAAGGTTGCCCAGCCCTGGGGAATATCTAAGGCTCTGCACTCTTAAAACTTGACTGGTACAGCAAAGCAAAGAAATATGGCTCAAATGAAAGAACAGATCAAAACTCCAGAAAAAGAGCTAAGTGACAAGGAGATAGACAACTTATCTGATACAGATTTCAAAATAGTGGTAATCAGAATGCTCACAGATTGGATCAAGCTCAGTCACAAAATGAAGGAAGAAATGAGGACTACACAAAGTGAAATAAAGCAAAATATAAAGGGAATCAACAGTGAAGGAAAGGTAACCAGGTATCAAATCAACTATTTGGAATAAAAGGAAGAAATAAACATCCAAGTGAAACAGAATGCAGAAATAAAAATTCAAAAAAATGAGGAGAGGTTTAGGAAACTCTGGAACAACTTTAAACACTCCAATATTTGAATCATATGGCTGCCACAAGAAGAGGAAGGGTAAGAAATTGAACTTATTTGAACGAGTAATGAAGGAAAACTTTCCCAATCTGGCAAAAGAAATAGACTTCCAGGAACTCCAGGAAGCCCAGAGAGTACCAAAGAAATTGGACCCAAGGAGAAACACATCAAGACACATCATAATTAAGTTACCTAAGATTAAAGTTAATGAGGGAATCTTAAAAGCAGCAAGAGGAAAGGAGACAGTTACCTACAAAGAAGTTCCCATAAGACTATCAGCTGATTTCTCAAAAGAATCCTTACAGGTGATAATGGGCTGGAAAGAATATTTGAAGTTATCAAAATCAAGGACCTGCATCCAAGATTACTCTATCCAGCAAAGCTATCATTTAGGGTGGAAGGGCCAATAAAATGCTTCCCAGATAGGGTCAATTTAGAGGAGTTCATCATTACCAAGTCCTTATTATATGAAATGTATAAAAGGACTTATTTTAAAAAAGATGGTAAAAAATATGAACAGTAAAATGACAACAAACTCACAACTATCAACAACCGAACCCCCAAAATAAACAGAAAAACTAATCAAACATCTAGATCAGAAAGAGAACCAGATAAATGGAGATCACATGGAGCATTGTCAGTGGGGAGATGGAGAGGAAGAGTAGGGGGGATGAGGTATAGGGAATAAGAAGCATAATTTGTAGACATAAAATTGATGGGGAAATGTTAAGAATAACATAGAAAACAGAAAAGCAAAAGAAGTTATATGTACAACCCATGCATATGAACTAAGGGGGGTAATGTTGGAGGGCCAGTGGGGTGCAAAGTGGAGGGAGGAAAAAGGGAAGAAATAATTGGGAAAACTGTAACCTCATAATCAATAAAATATACTTTAAAAAAGAAATCTTACCATTTGTAACTGCATGAACAGATCTAGAGGACATTTTGTTCAGTGAAATTAATCAGTCTGAAAAGGAAAAATTATGTGGTTCATTTAAATGTGAGACATAAAGAACAAAATGAATAAACAAACAAAATTGAAACAGATTCATAGACACAGAGAACATACTAGTGGTTGCCTGATATCATACCAGGGTTGTGAGATTTGTGCCCATTATCATAAAGGGGCTGTGAGAATTGGTGGAAAAAAGTGAAATAATTAAGAAGTAAAAATTGGTAGTTACAAAATACTCACAGGGCTTTAAAGTACAGCATAAGGAATTCAGTCAATGTTACAATAACTGTGTATGGCACCAGGTGGGTCCTAAAAATATCAGAGGAACACTTTGTAAAGTATACAATTGAATAACCACTATGCTGTACACAGAAACCAATGCAAAATAATTTGAAAGTAAACTGCAATTAAAAAATAAAAATTAGTTTTTGCTCATTGAGTATGATATTGGCTGTAGGCTTTTCATACATGGCCCTTATTATGTTGAGGTATGCCCCCTCTACTCACACTTTGTTGAGTGTTTTTATCATGAGTGGGTGTTGGGTTTTACCAAATCCTTTTTCAGCATCTATTGATAAGTCATGCGATTTCCCTTAAGATCAGGAACAAGACAAGTGTATCTGCTCTCACCACTCTTATTCAATACAGTACTGGAAGTTCTAGCCACAGCAATTGGACAAGAAAAAAAAGTAAAAGATTTCCAAATTGAAAAAGAAGAATTAAAACTGTCACTATATGCCGATGACATGATAGTGTAAGTACAAAACCCTACAGACTCCACAAAACACTACTCAGCCTATTAATTGAATTGGGCAAAGTAGAGAGATACAAAGTCAATATTCAGAAATTAATGGCATTTTTTACACCAAAAGTGAACTCTTAGAAAGAGAAACCAAGGAAAAAATTGTATTTACTACAGCAACAAAATATAAATAAATTACCTAGGAATAAATTTAACCAAGGAGGTAAAAGACCTGTACTCAGAAAGCAACAGAATACTGAAGTAAAAAATTGAGTAAGATTCAAATAAATGGAAGTATATACTGTGTTCATTGACTGGAAAAATTAGCATCAATAAAATTTTCATACTATCCAAATCAATCAATATATTTTATGCTATTCCTATTAAAATACAAATGACGTATTTCACATATATAGAAAAAAATCCAAAAATTTGTGGAACTAAAAAAAAGACCCCAAATAACCTCAGCAATCTTGAGAAAGAACAAAGTAGGAGGGATCACAACAACAACACCTGATATCAAACTACATCTCAAGGCCACTATAATCAAAACAGTCTGGTACTGGTATATGAACTGCCAGATAGACCAATGTAATAGAATAGAGAGCCCAGAAATAAACCCATGTCTCTCTGGTCAATTAATATTTGACAAAGTGGCACAAGCACACAATGGAGTAACAATAGTCTCTTCAATAAATGGTGTTGGGAGAACTGGACTGGTATATTTAAAACAATGAAACTAAATCACCAACTTACACCATACACCAGAATAAACTAAAAAAGGATAAAATAGATATATATATATAAGTCATGGCATCATAAAATCATAACAGAAAAACATAGCAGTGAAATTTCAGATATCTCATATAGCAATTTTTTTTTGTGCTATATCTCCTAGAGCAATTGGAAATAAAGAGAAAAATAAACAAATGGGATTACACCAAATTGAAAAACTTCTGGATGGCTAAAGAGTCCATCATCAAAATGGAAAGAGAAATGACTGTATGGGAGAACATATTTGCCAATGATATATCGGACAAAGTTTTAATCTCCAAAATATATAAAGAACACATATGACTCAACACCAGTAAGACACATGACCCAATTAAAAAATGGGCAAACAACCTAAATAGACTACTTCCCCAAGGAAGACGTACAGTTGGACCATAGATATATGAAAAAATATTCAATTTCACTATCAGAGAGGTACAAATTAAAACCACAATAAGATATCACCTCAAACCAGCCAAAATGGTTATCATTTATAAATCAACAAACAGCAAGTCTTGATGAGGATGTGGAGAAAAGGGATACCTAATGCACTGTTGGTGGGCATGCAGACTGGTGCAGCCAATGTGGAAAATGGTATGGAATTTTCTAAAAAAATAAAAAATGGAATTTTCCTTTGACCCAGTGACTCCACTTCTGGGAATATACACTGAGAATTCTGAAGCACTAATTCAAAAGAACTTCTGTACCCTTATTTTCAAAGCAGCACTTTTACAATAGGCAAGATTTGGAAACAGCCAAAGTACCCATCAGTAGATGAGTGGATAAAAAGGCTGTGGTACATTTACACAATGGGATATTATGCAGCAGAAAGGAAGAAGGAATTCCTATCTTTTAGGACAGTGTGGATGAAAATGGAGACTATTATGCTAAGTGAAATAAGACAGTTTGTGAAAGACAAATACTGTATGATCTCACTTGTGAGCAGAATCTTGAATTAAATAAAGTAATGAGCAAAATAGAACCAAAGACATAGAATCATAGAATAAAGAGACAGTGGTAATAGAAGAGGATTGAGGAGGGGACTGTTTGAAAGAGGGTGAAGGGATTATTCAAAGAATATGTAAGAAGGACCCATGGACAATGGTGTGGGGTGTGACTTTGGAAGTGGGGGTGGTGTGAGTGAGTGGGTCAAAAGAGGAAAAAATGGGAACAACTGTAACAGCAAAAATAATAATAAAAAATAAAAATAAATTAAAAAATAAAATTGAAAAGGTTAATAGATAAAAAATAAGGGTAAGCAAAGATACTACCTACCATTAGTTATCAGTGAATGGCAAATTAAAATAATAATGATACACTACCAAAGAGTTATTAGAACAATTAAAATCCAAAAATCTGACTTTACTAACTGCTAACCAAAATACAGAACAACAGGACTTCTCATTCATTGTTGATGGGAATGAAAATGGCATAGTTACTTTAAAATACAGGTTTGCAGTTTTTTACTGGTTAAGCAAAGTCTTATCATGTTATCTAACAATTGTAACATTAGTGATTTACCTCACTGATTTAAAATTTTATTTCTACACAAAACCTGCGCATGAATGTTAAAGAACCTTTATTCATAATCACTTAAACTGAAAAAAAAAAACAACCCAAGATATGCTTAAATAGTTGAATAAACAAACTTTGACATGTGCATACAATGGAATTTTATTGAATAATTGAAGTCATGAAAACACAGGAGAGAATCTTAAATTCATGTTGATAAGCAAAATACACCTGAAAAGGCTACACATTATGTTATTCCAATTATATTGCATTCTGGTAAAGGCAAACCTGAAACAATAGTTAAATGATCAATGCTTGCCAGGATTTTGGGGGAAGAAAGGGAGCACTGAATATATGAATCACATATAATATTTTAGGGCAGTGAAACTATTCTGTATGTAATATAATGCTGGATACATAATGCACTCTTCAAACCCCTTAGAAATTTAGAGCTTTAAGGGTGAATATTAAGGTATCTTATTGTCCACATGTTTGGACAGTATTAGGACAGAATACAGCCTGGAAAAAGAATCTATTACAAATATATTAAACCCCCTTACTAAAAGGAGTGGAGAAAAAGAAGCTTACCTCAATAATTTTGAATTAAATGTATTCTGTAAGGACAAAGGAAGTGCACATAAGCACTGAAATCCAGTAGTTTCACTGTAGGAGTCTAGGTTAATAATTATGATACTGCTGTATGTGTTATTAGAATTGAACAACTGAATAAGTACATAGGGGATGGTGGAGGCCATGTTGCTCTGGAGTTTACATGTAAGCTAGGAAAGGAAATTGCGTTGGATCCACAAGGTAGTAGGCAATATTTGAAACATCAGTATGAACTTATATTTAGCTTAGGATAGATACAAATGGTTAAACATATGCATGTGTATGAATATGTGTATATAAGCATATATATATATATATATATATATATGAGAGAGAGAGAGAGACAGAGACAGAGAGACAGAGGGACAGGGAGAATTTTTCTTTCACTATTATCACAGTTGGCTTAGAAGCAATAGCATATAGTAGCAATGAACACATCAAGCACCTGAATCTTGGTTTCTATATCACTTTCCAATCAAAAGAACCAGAGATACTTGGAAAAATTGCTAGTTCTAGGACAGAGGGAGGAATCACATAAGATAAGCCTGGAACGTTTTGTAGTGCCAGAAAGTAAGAAATGTTAAACTAAAACAAGCAAACAAAAAACAGTAATAGATGTATGTCAAAGGAGGCTGCTGGCCAAACTAAAGTTCCCAGTGACAAAGATGGAACAATTTGGGCAACATCAACTGTCAAAAGTCTTCTTGGCAGATGTACTCTTGATACAGTGTGATAAAAATAGCACTTTACCTTTGTGATCTTCCTCTCCAACTTCCATAACCTCAGGCTAATCATGAGAAAAACAGCAGACAAACTTCACTTGAGGAACATTCTACAAAATACCTGATTGATACTCCTCCAAACTGTGAGGATCATAAGAAAAAAAAAGAAAAAGAAAAGTCTGATAAACTGTTAGAGCTGAGAGGAGCCTAAGGAGACATAACAACTAAATGTTATTTGGTGTCTTGGATATGGTCCTAAAACAGAAAAAGAATATTAGATAAAAATTGAAAAAATATGAAAAGTATGGTCTTTGGATAAAAATTATGCATCAATATTAATTCATTTATTCTAACAAATGTATCAAACTAATGTAAGATGTTACTAATAGAGGTAATCGAATATAGTGTATACAAGAACTCTCTGGCCCTGGCTAGTGTAGCTCAGTGGATTAAATGCGGGCTTGTAAACCAAAGGGTAACCAGTTTGATTCCCAGTAAGGGCACATGCCTGGGTTGCAGGCCAGGACCCCAGTATGGGGCAAGTGAGAAGAACCATACATTGATGTTTCTCTCCCTCTCTTTCTCATTCCCTTCCCTTCACTCTAAAAATAAATAAATAAAAATCTTTTAAAAAATAACTCTCTGGATGCAGATTAAAACCACAATAAGGTACCACTTCACACCAGTCAGGATGGCCATCATAAGCAAAACAACAAACAAGTGTTGGAGAGGTTGTGGAGAAAAGGGGACCCTAGTGCACTGTTGGTGGGACTGCAGACTAGTACAACCACTGTGGAAAACTGTGGAACTTCCTCAGAAAATTAAAAATGGATCTGCCTTTTGACCCAGCAACTCCACTGCTGGGACTATATCCTAAGAATCCTAAAACACCAATCCAAAAGAACCCTTGCACCCCAATGTTCATAGCAGCACAATTTACAATAGCCAAGTGCTGGAAGCAACCTAGATGCCCATCAGTAAATGAATGGATCAAAAAACGATGGTACATTTACACAATGGAATTCTATGCAGCAGAAAGAAAGAAGGAGCTCCTACCCTTTGCAACATCATGGATGCAACTGGAAAGCATTATGCTAAGCGAAATAAGCCAGGCAGTGAAAGATAAATACCATATGATTTCACCTTTAACAGGAACCTAAACAACAAAACAAAGAAACAAGCAAAATACAGTCAAAGACACTGTAATAGAGGACAGGCAGAAAGTGACCAGAGGAGAGAGAAGAGGGAGTTTCAGGGGAAAGCGAAGGGTTTACAGGAACAAAGTTAAAAGACACATGGATAAGAACTAGGGGGAGGGTGGTAATGGGAGGGAAGTTGGGAGGGAGGGGTGTGTGGGCTGGATTGGGAGTAAAGGGGAGACAACTGTACTTGAACAATGATTAAAATAAAATTGAGAAAAAAAAGATTCCATCAATCTGACCAAAAAAAAAAAAAAAAAAGAAAAGAAAATAACTGTACTAGACTCACAATTATTCTGCAAATATACAGCCATTCTTTTAAAAACATAAATGTATTGTCTAGTTACATGTTACCTCTAAATTTACTCTAAGCATTCCATTACATAAGTACTATTTATCCAAAATTCTATTTTAAGATTTATTTTATGAATATTAATATCTTCTAAATAAGTGCATATTATTTATTTTAAAGAGTCAGTCAGTTTTACAAAGATGGTGGTGAGGTAAGTGGAAGTGGAACCCACTTGCTCATGCACCCAACAGGGACACCTAGCCAAACTTCTGAAAAACAGAATGAACAGTCAATGGAATCCCAGCTTATATGAAGTTTGGAAGCCAAAGACCGCAGAAGACATTTAAAAACAGATGGTAAGGAGATTTCACAGGTCAATGGGAAGGTCCCTTGAACCTGCACTGGGACGGAGACTGCTGTAGTCCTGGGGCCCAGTGCCAAGGACCACAGCTGCTGTAGGAGCTTTGGAGGAGAACTGGATAAGTGATTGTAACTTTGCAGCTGCCTCTTCTCCCAGAGCAGGGAAGCTAGTCCTGAACCAAGGAAAGACCTGTATGAAGTCACTGAGGGGAATAAAGATGCAGTGGGGGACACACAGCGGGGACTGTGGTTGCTGGCTGAGACGGTACCAGAAAAAATGAGGATCCAGGTGACAACTGGAGCTGAGAGATGAGTTGGGCCACAGCTGACCCCAACCCAGATAGTCTCAGGATTGATTGCTATCTGTGAAAAGCCAAACAATTGTTAACAACTCCTGGCCACAACCAAGGGAGGATTCATTCAAAATAAGACTCTCAGCTCCTGCAAAAGAAACTTTCATGTGCTGCAGTCAGGCCAGAGGAGAGGAGGGGAACAATTCACTTCAAATCGAGGCACTGGATGGACTGTTCAAAGTGGGTGATCAAGGCCTCAGAGAGGAAGCAGTCCCCAGAGAGACTTAAACTAATAGGGGAACTAAAATGCCTTGAAAGGACTTGGGACATCCAGCAAAGAGGAAGGAGGGACACAAGGTGCACCCACTTGGTGCTTATGGACTAATCAAACGATGGTATAATGAAGTAGATTAAAGGCCTGATGTATATGGAGAATGGCAATGTGCAGCTCTCTGAAGGTTTGGGCTAGAGGCTGGCCACCTGTGAGTATTGTAGCCCAGACTGAGCCCTCAGTGCAGAACCACAGTAAAAAAAGAAAAAGAAAAAAGAAAAAAAAAGAAATGTGGAGTCGAGCCCCACTCTGCCTACAGCAACCAATAAAGACAGCAGAACTCATTTAAAAGGTTTAAAGTCAGCAGGAGGCTTTTCTTTCTTTCTTTCTTTCCTTCCTTCTTTCTCTTTCTTTCCTTCCTTCCTTCCTTCCTTCCTTCCTTCCTTCCTTCCTTCCTTCCTTCCTTCCTTCTTTCTTTCTTTCTTTCTTTCTTTCTTTCTTTCTTTCTTTCTTTCTTTCTTTCTTTCTTTCTTTCTTTCTTTCTTTCTTTCTTCTCCCAATGTAGGACAATAAGACCTGGAGCTGTGAAAGGAACAAAACAGATCCAGAGAGAGAGATCAGAAGGCTAACACCATCAATTGAGATAAAATTCACTCTGCTATCCTACAGAACTTGCATTTTATGTTTTTTTTTACTTTTTTGTTACTAATATTATTATTATTTATTTCTCTTCTTGCCTTTACTTTTCTTTGTTTGATTTAATTGTTTGACCAGTTTTCTTTGTTCTCCCTTTCATATTGCATTTTAATTTCTCTTCCTTCACTTCACTAGTATTCCAATAACACACTATTCTTAGTCTTTTACTTTTTATTCTTTTTATTCAGATCATATTTTTTTTTGTCATGTTATTGTTGTTCCAATCCCACAAAGCACCCTTCCCTGGTTTTGGTCCATTTCATTATGTTCCTGAGCTTTATTACTGTTGTATTAACTGTTTTCTGTCATACACTATGTCAAGTTTCCAGCCCTTCCTCTCACTATATCTCACCATCTAATGTCGCATGAGTGCAATGCTTTCTGGAATCAGCTCACATTCTTTATCCCCCCAGATAAGAGTCTTATCTTTTTTTCACCTTTTATAAAAAGTGGCTAGATAGATGAAATATCACAATTATTGCTGTGCTTCTCCAAAAGATCTCCTATTTCTTTTCTACTTGATGGTACTTTAAATCCCATAAAACACTCTACCGTTATCATAACCTATTTCACCTTCACCCAGGCTCTGCTAACATACAAGATAAGATGGGAGTTGTGGATATAAGTAAACCCACTGGAGGAGAGAACCCACCAACAAAGGAGCCACCAAGAGGTAAAAATCAAATACAAGAAGCGAGCCCATACAAATTAAAGAAAGGGCAACCCTATAGCATCCAGACAAGAAGATCAAAGAGACCACACCACTGAGTCTGAGAGTACTTGTACCATAGAAGTACCCCCTACAAAGATAGCTAGAACAGCAGAGCATAAGAAATCCCAGGAATAAACAAAATGACTAATCTAAAATGTGGAAACAAAGAAAGAAACTGTAATCAAAATGAATGGAAGAGTCATTACTAAAAAAGCTAAATGAAATGGAGGTAATAAAACTATCAGATATAGAATTCAAAAGAATGGTTATAAAGGCACTCAAGGAACTCATAGCCAACTACAAGGAATTGAGTGATAACTACAAAGTATGAAAAAGGAAATAGAAACTATAAACAAGAATGATGAAGAAATGAATAATACAATTTTGAAAACAAAAAACACATTAGAAGGAATTACAAGCAGTATGGATGAAAGAGGGATGAATTAGTGAGCTAGAAGACAATGTAGAAAGAAACACACAGGTTGAGTAGCTGCATAAAAAAAGACAAAAAAATATGAAGACAGCTTAATTGAACTGCAAGATAACATGAAATGTAACAACATTGGGATCTAGGAACACCAGAAGGAGAAGAAAAGGAGCAAGGGATAGAAACCCCATTTGAAAAAACAATGACAGAAAACTTTCCAAACCTGAAGAAGGGAAAAGCCACACAAGTTCAGGAAACCCACAGGGTCCCAATCAAGATGAACCCAAAGAGGCCTAACTAAGATGCATCATAATTAAAATGCCAAGCTTTAAAGACAAGGAGAGAACCTTAAAAGCAGAAGGGGAGAAATTTTAAGAAGTAAACATAAAAGGGAAATCAGAATGGCCATCATAAACAAAGCAACAAACAAGTGTTGGAGAGGTTTTATGCTAAGTGTAATAAGGCATGTGGTGAAGGACACATATCTTTATTATTTTCCATATAGAAAATAATTTTCCATATGGAAAATTATTTTCCATATAGATGGAAAATAATAAAGAAAACAAACAAGCAAGCCAAATACAACCAAAGACTTTGAAATAAAGGACAAGCTGACAGTAACCAGAGAGGAGTGGGGAGAAGGATAATCCTATCCATATTTATCCATATGATCAAGGCTTCAAGTGGGAGAGAATCTCCTGCAGAGCCCAGAGGACAATGTGCTTTTTCTATTTATTCCTATTTGAAAAAAGCAATAAATTTTGTTCTAAATAGTATGGCTGCAGATATTGTGAACAGCAAAAAACCATTTTTACAGTACAAAGAATTTTTTTTCTGAAGTGAGAGCTGTTAAAGATGGAAAAATATCAAATATTTATTTTTAATACTATTTTATATTGGAATAAATATACTTGCCACTCAATTGCATTAATATCCCCAAAAATATCCTGCATTATATTATTCACACAGAAAAGATGTTCTTTACAAAGTTATATTCTATCAGATCTTCCCTTTTATTTCAAAATCACAAAAGTGAAGTTGAAATTCTAATTGGAGATGTTTTGAGTAAATTTTTTAAATAATAAAATTATATAACTTTGTTCTTTTTGTGATTTATTTTTCTTCCAAAAACCACAGAGAGATTTTCAAATATATCTTTGTGAATGTAAAGTTCATATTCTTTAATGATGGACTAAAAACAAGACTGTAGCAAATTAAGAAAGTGTTCAGATAATAACAAACCAGGAGATGACAAAAGGGTTGGCTTTAAATTAAAAAGATTAACGGGGCTAAATTCATTTAACTTGGAAAATGATTATTTTATAGCAAATTTTCTATGTGCAGGGTGATTGCTACTTAGAAAATGGCCAGTAACCGTTTTCTGTCTTTACTTAAAAAAAAATAGGGAAAAAAGACTTCTGGCCAAGATGGAGGCATAGGTAGACACACTGTGCCTCCTCGCACAACCAAAATAAGGACAACAACAATTTAAAAACAAAAAACAACAAGAACCAACAGAAAATTGACCTGTATGGAAGTCTGACAACCAAGGAGTTAAAGGAGAAACATCCATCCAGACTGGTAGGAGGGGGCGGAGATAGGAAGCCGAGCACAGAAGACTCATAACAGGGCAGCAGCAGGTAGATCCAGCAAGGTGGAGGATTGAGGACTGGTTGGTCTCGCATTTGCATGCAGATAAACTGGGAGAAACAACTGGGGAGTGAGACAGACCATGCAACCCAGGGCCCTAGCATGGGGAAATATAGCCTCAAACCACTGATTGAAAACACCTGGGAAGTTTGAGGCAGCACGAGAAACTCCAAGCCTCACAGGAGAGTTCATTGGAGAGACCCACAGGGTACTAGAACATACACAAGCCCACTCACACAGGAATCAGCACCAGAAGGGCACAATTTGCTTGTGGGTAGTGGGGGAATTGAATGAAATCTGGCAGAAAGTGGAGCAAGTACCATTGTTCCTCTCAAACCCTCCCCTACATACAGCGTCACAACCCAGTGACATGGCTTGCCCCGCCCTGGTGAATACCTAAGGCTCCTCCCCTCACTACCTAACAGGTGTGTCAAAAGAAAACAAAAATGGCCCAAATGAAAGAACAGATCAAAACTCCAGAAAAAATACAACTAAGCAACGAAGAGAGAGCCAGCCTATCAGATGCACTGTTCAAAGCAATGGTAATCAGGATGGTCACAGAATTGGTTGAATTTGGTTGCAAATTAGATGAAAAAATGAAGGCTACCCTAAGTGAAATAAATGAAAATGCACAGGGAACCAATAATGATGGGAAGGAAACTGGGACTCAAATCACCCAGGGGGAAGAAAGTGTGGACCAGAAGGAAGAAAGAAACATCCAACCAGAAAAGAATGAAGAAACAAGAATTCAAAAAAAATGAGGAGAGGCTTAGGGACCTCCAGGACATCTCTAAATGTTCCAACATCCAAATTATAGGGGTACCAGAAGGAGCAGAGGAAGAGCAACAAGTGGAAAAATTATTTGAACAAATAATAAAGGAGAACTTCCCCAATATGGCAAAGGAAATAGACTTCCAGGAAGTCCAGGAAGCTCAGAGAGTCCCAAAGAAGTTGGACCCAAGGAGGAACACACCAAGGCACATCATAATTACATTACCCAAGATTGAAAAAGAGAAAATCTTAAAAGCAGCAAGAGAAAAGGAGATAGTTACCTACCAAGGATTTCCCATAAGACTATCAGCTGATTTCTCAAAAGAGACCTTACAGGCAAGAAGAGGCTGAAAAGAAGTATTCCAAGTCATGAAAGGCAAGGACCTACATCCAAGATTGCTTTAGCCAGCAAAGCTATAATTTAGAATGGAAGGGCAGATAAAGTGCTTCTCAGATAAAGTTAAGTTAAAGGAGTTCATCATCACCAAGCCCTTACTGTATGAAACGTTAAAGGGACTTATCTAAGAAAAAGAAGATAAGAAATATTAATAGTAAAATGACAGCAAACTCACAATCATTAACAACCACACCTAAAACAAAAACAAAAGCAAACTAAGCAAACAACTAGAACAGGAACAGTAACATAGAAATGGAGATCACATGGAGGGTTATCAACAGGGCAGTGAGAGGGGGAGAGAAGAGGAAAAGGTATGGAGAATAAGTAGCATAAATGGTAGGTAGAAAATAGACAGAGGGAGGGTAAGAATAATATAGGAAATGTAGAAGGCAAAGAACTTATATGTAGGACCCATGGACATGAACTAAAGGCAGGGAATGTAGGTGGGATTGAGTGTGCAGGGTGATGGGGAGTGAAGGGAGGGAATGGGGCAACTGTAATAGTATAATCAGTAAAATATATTTAAAACTGATTTGAAAACATAAAAATTTAAAATAAAAAATAATCAGGAAAAAATAAAAATAAAAAATAATAGGAAAAAATGAAGTTGAGAAACAGCATAGTGGATTGAATTCAGACTTAAAAACACCTTGAAAATGGATTAGTAAATATGTGAAGGTGAATCAAAATGTTTTCTCTAGAGTTAAACAAAAGTAACATACCCTATCATCTATCAGGAATACTCTACCCTATCAGGAATTTTTTTCCTGACTTCTACTTATGATAATTTGTTGTTGCTGTACAAAAATGCCTTTGATTTCTGAATATTGACTTGCTTCCACCTTGTTTTCCAAATTCACTTATTAGGTTGAGTAGTTTTTTGGTGGAGTCTATAGGGTTTTCTATGTGCACTATCATGTCATCTGCAAACAATGACAGTTTTGCTTCCAATTTGGAAGGGTTTTTTTTTCTTGTATGATCAGTGTGGCCAGGGCATTCAATACTATGTTAAATAGAAGTGGTGGAAGTGGACATCCTTGTCTTGTTCCTGATCTCAGTAGGAAAGCTTTTAATTTTTGCCTCTTGAATATGATGTTAGCTGTATGTTTTTCATCTTTGGCCTACATTATGTTGAGGTATGCACTCAGGTCTCCCACTTTGCTGAGAGTTTTTATCATAAATGGGTGCTGTACCTTATCACATACTTTTTCAACATGTATTAATATGATCATGTGATTTCTGTCTTTCCTTTTGTTCATATGATGAATGACATTAATTTACTTGTGAATATTGTATGTTCCTTGCATCCCTGGGATAAAATTCAATTGATCTTGGTGTAAGATTTTTTTAATTCATTGCTGGATGTGGTTTGCCAATATTTTGTTGAGATTTTAACATGTATGTTTATCAGAGATATTGGCCTGTAGTTTTATTTCTTTGTTGTGTCTTTATCGGTGTTTGGGACTAGGTTAATGTAGGCTTCATAAAAAGTGTTTGGCATCTTTCCTCTTCTTGGATTGTTTTTAATAGTCTTAGGTGGATAGGGGTTAGCTCTTCCTTAAATGTTTTGTAAAATATCCTTTGAAACCATGTAGTCCAGGGCTTTTGTGTGCTGGGAGTTTTTTGATTACTGTTCTGACTTCACTAGCTGTTATTGGTCTGATCAAGCTTTTGATTCTACTTCATTCAGTTTGGGAAGATTATATACCTCTAGAAATTTCTTTATTTCACCCAGGTTTTCAAATTTCTTGGCATTTAGTTTTTCATAGTAATTTCTTACAATCCTTTGTATTTCTGTGGCATCAGTTGTGATATCTCCTCTTTCATTTCTCCTTTTATTTATTTGTGTCCTTTCTCTTTTTTTTCTTGACGAGTCTGCTTAAAACAGGGATGTCAAACTCATTTTCACTAGGGGCCACATCACCCTCAGGGTTGCCTTCAAAGGGCCAAAATAATTTTAGGACTGTGTAAATGTAACTACTTCTGAACTGTTAAGGAATTGAAATTACATTCACTTTGAAGGCAACCAGGAGGCTGATGTGGCCTCCATTGAAAATGAGTTTGACACCCCTGGCTTAAAGGCTTGTAGATTTTATGTTTTCAAAGAACCAGCTCCTGGGTTTATTGATTCCTTTAGGCTCTGTTTTGTTTAATTCTGTTCTGATCTTGGTTAGTTCCTTCCTTCTATGGGCTTTGTTTTTGTACCTCCAGTTCTTGTAGATGTAAGGTTTGGCTGTTTATTTGAAGTGTTTCTGTCTTTTTTAGGTGGGCCTATATCACTATCAACTTCCCTTTCAAGAGTGTTTTCACTATGTCCCATAAGTTTTAGACTCTTGTGTGTCCATTTACATTTGTTTCCAGGAACTTTCTGATTTCTTCTTTGATCTCATTCTTGACCCATTTATTGTTTAATAGCAGGCATGCTATTCAATCTCTAAGAATTTGAGTGTTTTTCAGTTATTACCTTGATGTTTATTTTTCAAGTTTTAGGACCTTATGGTCTGAGAAGATTCTTGATATGATTTCAATATTCTTGAATTTGTTGAAGCTTTTTTTGTGTTCTATTATGTGGATAATCTTTGAAAATGTTTCAGGTACATTTGAAAAGAATATGTATTGCTTTTTTAGGATGAAAACTTTATATATACATATTCAGTTAAGTACATTTGATTGTGGGCATTATTCTTTTTTTTTAAGATTTTATTTATTTATTCCTAGAGAGGGAAGGGAGGGAGAAAGAGAGAGAGAGAGAAATATCAATGTGCAGTTGTTGGGGGCTATGGCCTGCAACCCAGGCATGTGCCCTGACTGGGAATCGAACCTGCGATGCTTTGGTTCGCAGCCCGCGCTCAATCCACTGAGCTACACCAGCCAGGGTATTCTCTTTGATATTTTGTTTCAAAGATCTATTCCATGTTGTCATTGGGGTGTCAAAATCCCCTAGTACAACTATGTTACTGCCTATATCTTTCATGAAGTCTTCCAAGATTTTCCTTATATATCTTCTTTTTAAGTATGTTTTATTGATTACTTTTACTACTGTTACTTTTTCCCAAATATTTTCTCCCATTTCTTTCCTCTCCAACCTGCACCACCCCACCCTCCAGAATTACCCCACTCACTTAATTCATGCCCATGGGCTGTACGTATATGTTCTTTAGACTCTCTGTTTACTATACTATTCTTGACACTACCGTCATTCTATGCCTACCAATTGTGCTTATTCCCTGTACCTTTCTCCCTGCATTACTCCCTTCCCACTCTCTCCACTGGCAACCCTCCATGTGATCTCTATTTCTGTGAGTCTGATCCTGTTCTAGTTGTTTGCTTATTTTTTGTTTTTGTTTTTAGGTTCAGTTGTTGATAATTATGTGTTTGTTCTCATCTTACTGTTCATAGTTTATGATCTATTTCTTAAATAAGTTCCTTTAATATTTCATATAATATTGGCTTGGTGATAATGAACTCTTTTAATTTGATCTTATCTGGGAAGCACTTTATGTGCCCTTACATTCTAAATGATAAATTTGCTGGATAGAGTAATCTTGGATGTAGGTCCTAGCCTGTCATGACTTTCAATACTTCTTTCCAGCCCCTTCTTGCTTGTAAGGTTTCTTTTGAGAAATCAACTGATAGTCTTACGGGAATTCCTTTGTAGGTAACTGTTCTCTTTTCTACTGTGGCTTTTAAGATTCTTTCCTGCTCTGGCTGGTGTAGGTCAGTGGATTAAGGGTGGACTGTGAACTGAAGGGTTGCCAGTTCAACTCTCAGTAAGAGTAGCTGCCTGGGTTGGGGGCCAGGTCCCCAGGGGGCAATGTGAGAGGCAACCAGACATTGATGTTTCTCTCCCTCTCTTTCTCCCTCCCTCCTCATCTCTCTAAAAATAAATAAATAAATGAAATCTTTAAAAAAAGATTCTATCTTCCTATCTTTAATCTTGGATATCTTAATTGTGATTTGTCTTGGCTTATTTCTCCTTGGGTCCAGTTTCCTTGGGACTCTCTGGGCTTCCTGGACTTCCTGGAAATCTATTTTACTCACTAGATTGGGGAAGTTTTCCTTCATTACTTGTTCAAATAAGTTTTCAATTTCATGCTCTTGTTCTTCTCTTTCTAGCACCCCTATGATTCACATTTAGAGCACTTAAAGTTTTCCCATAGGTTCCAAAGTCTCTTGTCATTTTTTGAATTCTTATTTCTTCATTCTATTCTGGTATAATGTTTATGTCTTCCTTTTGTTCCAAATCATTTATTTGATTACTAGTTTCCCTCATTTCTCTGTTGGTTCCCTGTATATTTTGCTTTATTTCACTTTGGATTTCCTACATTTCTTCTTTCATTTTACAAGTGAGGTCAATCAGTCTTGTGAGCATCCTGATTACCAGTGTTTTGAACTCTGAATCAGATACATTGTGTATCTCCTTGTTGCCTAGTTCTTTTTCTGGGGTTTTGATTCTGTTCTTTCATTTGGGCCATATCTCTTTATCTCGGTGCCCCTGTTATGTTGTAAGGGTATGGAGCTGTACTTGTTCAACAAGGCAGGGCACTGAGATATTTAATTTTTTAAATAATTTTAAAAAAAGGATATTTAATGCTAATCCCTTCTGGCCTGAGCAGTTTCTGTCAACAAATCTTCTAACAGTCTTAACGGGAGCTCTCTTGTATGTAACTAAATGTATTTCTTTTCTGTATGTAAGATTCTTTTCTTTTTTGCTTTTGTTTGTCATTTTAAATTTTTATTATTGAAATACAGTTGTCTCCATTTTTGCCCTACCACTTTCCCATGGCCCACCTATCCCCACCTCCCACCCTTAATCCCACCTCCCTTTGGGTTTGTTCAAGTGTTCTTTAAATATGTTCCTTGATGACCCTTCCCTTTCTTTTTTTTTTTTTTTTTTTTTGGCGATTATCCCATGCACCTTCCCATTGGTTACTGTCAGTTTGTTCTTCATTTTAATGTTTCTGGTTATATTTTGCATGTTTGTTTGTTTTGGTGATTAGTTTCCCCTTATAGGTGAGATTTTATGGTATTTGTATTTCACCACCTGGCTTATATCTGTGCTCTCCAGTTCCATCCATGCTGTTGGGAAGGGTAGGAACTCATTCTTTCTTTCTGCTGTGTAGTATTCCATTGTTTAAATGTACCATCATTTTTTTATCCACTCACTTACAGCCAATTCCACTGCTGGAATTATATCCTAAGAATCCTGAAACACCAATTAAAAACAACCCGTGCACCTCAGTGTTCCCAACAGCACATTAACAATAGCCAACTGTCATTTTAATTTTTATTATATTTATTGTGGAGACATTGGTTAATAAGATTGTATAAGTTTCAACTGTAAATTTCTATGATACATGATGGGTATATTGCTTTGTGTGCTCACCACTAAAAGTCAAGTTATTTTCCATCACCATATATTTGGCTTCATTTACCCTTTACTCCATCAACATCCACTCCTTTCTGGTAACCACCCTACTGTTGTCTGTGTCATTTGTTTCAGTTTTATATCACAAATATTAGTAAAACCATATGGTTCTTAGTTTTTCCTGACACATATTTTATGTAGCATAATATTTTCAGGGTCCATCCTTGTGGTTTCAAATTGCAATATATCATATTTTCTCATGGCTAAATAGTATTCTGCCTTACCTTCTTTATCCAATCTTCTACTTAAGGACAATTTGGTCTTGGTCGCTGTGAATATTGCTGCAATGAACAGAGGGGAGAGGAGAGGGAATTTCAGGGGAATTTCAGAGGAAACGGGGAAGGGTTTACAGGAACAAGTATAAAAGACACATGGATACAAACTAGGGGCAGGTGGAAATGGGAGGGAGGAGGGGAGGGTTAGGTGGGTGGGTTGGGATGGGAGTAAAAGATGGAAAACTGTACTGCAACAACAATTAAAATTAAAAAAAAAAAACAGAGGGGAGGTTATCTTTGTGAACAAATGTTTTTGAGTTTTTCAGGTAGATCCCCAGAGGAGAAATTACTTGTTCATATAATACCTCTATTCTTAAGTTTTTGAGGAACCACTATTATAGTGTTTTCCATAGTGGCTGTACTGCTTTACATTCCCAACAGCAGTGGATGAGTTCCTTTTTCTCCACAATATCTCCAATACTGTTATTACTTTTCTTCTTGATAATAACCATTCTAACAGTATGCAGTGGTATCTCAATTTTGTTTTGGTTTGTATTTATGTAGCAGCTAGTAATATTGAACATCTTTTCATATATCTGTTGGCCATTTGTATGTTTTCTTGGGAGAGGTCCCGCCCGATTCAGGTCCTCTGCCCATTTTTTGTTTGGTGTTGAGTTGTATGAGATGCTTATACATTTTGGATATTAACCCCTTGTCAGCACTGTTGTTTGCACATATCTCTCATTCAATTGTTTACCTTTTAAAAAGATTTTATTTATTTACTTTTGGAGAGAGGAGAAGGGAGGGAAAATGAGAGGGGGAGAAACAGAAATGCATGAGAGATGATACATCAATCGTTGCCTCTTGCACTCCCCTAACCAGTAACCTGGTCTAGAACCCAGGCATACAACCTGACTGGCAATTGAGCCAGCAAGGCTCAGTTTGCCCTTTCAGTTTGCAGGACAACACTCAATCCACTGAGCCGCACCAGCCAGGGTGGGCTGCCTTTATGTTTTGCTGGCATTTTCTGTTGTTGTGTAGAAGCTTTTTAGTTTGATATAGTTCCATTAACTTATTTTTGCTTTTACATCCCTTGCCTTTGGGGTCAAATTTATAAAATCTTCTCTGAGACCAAGGTCCATGAGTTTAGTTCCTATGATTTCTTCTATGTACTTTATTGTTTCAGAGCTTATATTTAGGACTTTGATTTATTTTCTATTATGCTGGTTTTTTTTTTTATTGCTGTTCATGTACAGTTGTCTCCACTTTCCCCTAACCACTCCCCTCACCTCATCCTTTCATATCTCCCACCCTTGATCCTACCTGTTTTGGCTTTGTCCATGTGTCCTTTACAAATGTTCCTTGTTGACCTTTCCCCTATTTCCCCCCATTATCCCTCCAACCATCTCCTCTGGTTACTGTCAGTTTGTTCTTTATTTCATTGTCCCTGGTTAAAATACTATACAGCAGAAAGAAAGAAGGAGCTCCTACCTTTCACAAGAGCATGGATAGATCTGGAGAGCATTATGGTAAGTGAAATAAGCCAGGTCTTTTATTATTTTCAATTAATTTCTGTACATGAGAAAGAACTATAATTTACATTTATTCTTTTGTATGTGGCTTTTCAATTTTTCAAGAACCATTATTGAAAAGACCTCCTTTTTTTCCATTGAGGGTTTTGGGTTCATTTATCAAAAATTATTTTCCCATGGGGATCTGGGTTTATTTCTGGGTTCTCAATTTTGTTTCATTGGTCTGTGTGTCTCTTCTTGTGCTTAGTACCTTGCTGCTTTAATTATCAGTGCTCTGCATTATAAATTTTAGTCAGATAATGTGGTACCTCTAGCTTTATATATTTTTCTTGGGATTGCTTTAACTTTTTGGAGTCTTTCGTGGTTTTATACAATCCAAATTTTTTCTACTTCTTTAAAAAGCACTGGTATTTTGATGAGGATTGCATTAAATTTGTACATTACTTTCAGTAATATAGACAGTTTAACTATGTTGATTGTTCCAAACCATGAACACAGATATTTTCATTTCATTGTGTCTTTTTCAGTTTTTTTAAATAACGTTTTGTAGTATTTCTAATATGGGTCCTTCACTTCCATTGTTAAGATTACTCTCAAGTATTTTATTTTATTTTTTGTTGCAATTGCAGAAGAAATCTTAAATTTTTCTGAAATTTTATTGTCATTTTATCAGAATGCAGTGGATTTTTGTACATTAATTTTATATTCTCTAATTTTACCATATTTCTGTAATGTTTATAATAGTTTTCTATTGAAGTTTTAAGGTTTTCGCTATATAGAATCATGTCATTTTCAAAATGTGAAATTTTTACTTCTTTATTTCCAATTCAAATACTTTTTTATTTCTTTCTCTTGCCTAATTTCTCTGGCTAGTACTTTCAGAACTATGTTTCATAAGAGTTGAGAGAGTGGACATCCTTGTTTTTCTCATATATCACCTTTATTATGTTGAGGTATTTTCTTTCTATACCTATTTTATTGAGTATTTCAACCATAAACAGGTGTTTTATCTCATCAAATAATACCTCTGCATCTGCGCCTATGATAATATAATGTTTATTATTTTAAATGTGGTTCATTAAATTGATAGATTTTCATGTGTTGAACTATCCTTTGCACCTGAAATGAATATCAATTGATCATAAACTATTATGTTTTTAAAGTATTGTATTTGATTTCCTAGTTTTGTTGTTGTTGTTCAGGATTGTTCCATTTGTATTCATCAGAGATGTTGGTCTGCATTTTTTTTGTATGTGTGCATGTGGGTGTGTGTGTTATCATTGGTGTATTTTTTGATATCAGGGTTATTTTGGCCTCATAAAATCTGTTAGGAAGTATTGCCTCTTCAATTATTTGGGAGAGTTTTAGAAGGATATCAGATCTTCTTTGAATATTTGATAGAATTCACTAGTGAAGCCATATGGCCCAGGACTTTTATTTTGGGGGAGGTTTTGGTCATTGTTTCAATTTTCTCACGGTTGCTTGATCTATTTGGATTTTTCAATTCTTCATGATTCTGACTAAGAAAGTTATATATTTCTAGGAACTGACTCATTCCTTCTATATTATTGAATTTGGTGTCATACAGTCTTTCATAGTACAAGGTTCAGCACAGATAACATCCCTTTTTAATGCAAAAGTTTTATTACAAAATCTTAAGTATGTAATTCTGTAACATAACAATATCACACTCAAGCATACCATATGACTGTAGGGGACCAGTTTGTTTTGGTCTGGCAAATGTGACTCAGCTCTGTATGGAAAACCTACAAAAGCAAGGTGGTGCGCAGAAGCCAGACCTTCAAACCAAGTTTTCCCATGGGGAAAAGGCTTAGAAAATGTATGCAGACTGTTATGACTTGCTCTTGATAAAACTCTATCACCCTGGTCTAAAACAACGAATGTGTATTGTCTATCTTCAAGGTAATTTCCAAAGCCTGTGTGAATTTCCCCAAGGACAGAGCTAATCAGCTCTCCACCTTTCCCTTTTTCATATGTTACTTTCCTTTCCTTGATTGTACCTAAAATGTAGACAACTATATTCTATGTAATAGATAATAAATCCTTCTTTGATGTAAAATCCAAGAAAAACAATAAAGCTTGTCTAAGCAAGGGCTGGGCACTCTCCTCTTGAGAGAGTGGCTGTGTCATCCCCTTTTTCTCCACAGGTTTGCTGTAGCCTGTGCATTTATCCTTGTCTTCAGTCACAACAGGTGGACTCTGCTGGCCAGAGTCCACCACATATGACATTTTAAGTGAAATGTTCAAATTAAAATTATAAATTATTACACTCATATTATTAATATGATAAAGGCCATTTTTGGACCTGTTTCCCAGAGCTTGCTGGATCCCACAAAGCATGACTGACCCTAGTTTTATGCGCCATTACTCTCAGGAATAAAAAATTACTGGAAGTACTCTGAAGGTGCAGAGGTTCCAGGAACTTGTAAAACAGGACATACCAAACAACAATGACCACTGGACCCTGCACCAAAAGATAACATTGAAACAATTTACAGCCTAACTGACACATCATACTCTACAACCACATTACACAATAAAAACTCAAAGCCCTAACCCCTTAGTACTGGTGCTGGTGCATATCTTCACAACTAGCTTGTTACCACCCTTGGGGAAATAAAAATAAAACCTTTATTCTCTGCACTCTCTTATGTTTGTGAATTAGTTCACTGCCCACATCACCAAACACCCTAACAATTATTACCCTACCAACCACACTCACACAGGCATTACTTCCACCAGACCCTGTATTCTACTATGAACTTTGTATATTTATAATGTCATTGTTACTGTTCTTTAATTTTTTATTTTGTTTATATGAGTTTTTTCTCTTTGTTCCTTAGCGGGTCTAGTCAAGGGTTGGTCAATTATGTTAATATTTTCAAAGAATGAATCCAATGTTTTATTATCTTTGTATAGTTTTTGTTCTCTATTTCATTCAATTCAGCTCTAATTATTATTTCTTTTTTACTGATTTTGTTTTTTTTTTTTGTCCTTTTATAGTTCTTTAAGATGTAATACTAATATGTTTACTTGGGATAGGCCTATAATAATATGAACTTCCCTGTTATTACTGCTTTAATTGCATCCCAGAATTTCTTTTTACATTTTTCTTACTGTTTTAAAGTACAGTTTTCTCCATTCACCCCCAACACACCCCTCAACCCACTTACCACCCTTGATCCTACCTCCCTTTGGTTTTGTCCACATGTCCCTTAGAGTTGTTCCTGAAAACCCTTTCCCCTTTCCCCCACATTATCCAATTTTACATCCCCTTTGGTTACTGTTAATTTGACCTGACAATTCACTGCTGGGATTATACCCTAAAAACCTTGAAACACCAGTTCAAAAGAACCTATGCACCCCAATGTTCATAGCAACACAATTTACAATAGCAAGTGCTGGAAGCAACCCAAGTGCCCATCAGTAAATGAATGGAAAAAAACTATGGTACATTTACACAATGGAATACTATGAAGCAGAAAGAAAGAAAAAACTTCCCTTTGTGATAGCATGGATGAAACTGGAGAACATTTTGATAAGTGAAATAAGCCAGATGGTGAAAGACAAATACCATATAATCTCACCTAGAATTGGAACCTAATAAACAAAACAAGCAAGCAAACTATAACCACAGACATTGTATCACAGAGCTCTTAATATGTATATTGTCATTCTTATTTGTGTCTACATATCTTTCGTCCCAGTCATTTCTTTATTTCTTCTTTGACCCAGCAATTTATTAGTAGTATGTTTTTTAATCTCCAAATATTTGAGTTTTTCTTTTTTACTTATTGTTTTCAGTTCATTTCTTTCTTTTTTAAAATATATTTTATTGATTATGCTATTACAGTTGTCCAGGATATATGACATCCTCAGTCAGTGCAGTAAAGGGATTTAACACAGGGATATTGGCTATTGTCCCTCCAGCTCTCTCCTTGAATCTACAACTCAGTCTCTCCCTGTATTACTCTGGCACTACCTGAACCACCATTTCTCTGCTGGAGCTTGTAAGTGAGAGTTTGTGCATGACTCCTTTAAGAGTAGGACTGTATTTTTAGCAGAATTTCATATCATCTGGACAGATAGAATCTTCTCTAATTTTTCCATCCATGTTATGTGGGTCCCTCTTCCCAGCACTGGTACTCTAGGCTTGGGAAGCCAGTGTGAAACTGTGACCCATTGCCCTTTTGGGGAGGGGGTTGCTTTGTAGCTGAGATATCCCTCCAGATTTCTCAACTGCTGCATGTATATGCAAGGCCAGCCTGTTTCATGTCTTAGCCGTTCATATCAGTCTCAATATGCTTCTATTTATCCTCAGTTATAAGATTTCTATTCAGCTAGCTTTTAAATGGTTATCCAGGTTGATTGTTCTATAATTTATTTGTAATTTTTATATGCTCATGGGAAGAGATAGATTCAGTTTCCACCTACTTTTCTATCTTGGTCTGAATTTCAGATATTTTTCAACACATGGTACAAAGGAGAATCCTTCTTTTGTTTTACAAAGAGCATCATTTTAGGCGCTGTGCTGGATGAATTTAAAGATGCTTTCAACACAAAACATTACAATGTTTTTAGGTGATTATGATATGTATACAATGGACTGAAACCGAGTATTTGTGATTAGTCTGTTATATAACAGAGGCTCAGAGAAAATATTTTGGGCATTTCTATTAATAGTTAATATGCATTTATCTGTACACTGAGCACTCACCATAGAACTTTACACTTTATTTAGATGACCCTTATAAAGTCCCAAGATCTTTATTATTACATGCTTATAGGTAATGATACTGAGGGAAAGGAAAGTTAAGTGATTTGCTAAATGTCATAGTCCTCTAGAGATATTCAATATTCAAGCCCAGGAGATTCACCACTAGACATGTAAGTACTATGTTTTTGACCCATGGAGGCAGCTGTAGTGGTATAGGGAGAGGGAGGTGTTTGCAGCTGAAATAGTACACACAGGGAGGCTTTCTTCCAGGTAATTTTAAATCTTTCTTTTACACAGAGTAGGGAAATTTATCTTGCTTATTCCCTGGAAATACAGACCCTGAGTATGAAGACATCTTCAATAATCCAAATTTAGTGACAGCCTCAAGCTGTTCTTAACTTTAAAATACCACATGACTGACTCAGACTGATAATAATGAATATATTTTGGCTGACACTTTACCAAAATTTAGGTTCATTTAGCTCATCAATATTCTTTTTTAGACAAAATGTATTGTAATGCTTTTTCTATTTATAAAATAAAAATGTTTTCCTTCTTATATCAGATAACCCTCCCTGAGATGCAACTGAAAAGTAAAAGACAGGTCATTAAGATGCCCTCTTAGCACAACTTAAAAATGCAGTCTACTTGTAAAGAATATAAATTTGATTCAGGAGAGTGTCCTCTGTGTACCATTGTGTATTTTTTTATGTGTTCTTTTGAGCACAAGTTGCTTGCATTGCTAAAGTAGAATTTCTGTTATGAACATGACAGTTTTGAACACAGCTCATGATAGATGTTACCAAGATGTCACACTGGGGTTCTTTGCACTGGTGAGACTTCTCAAAGTGTGAGATAATTCTACAAGCTGGCCCTAAAATTCAGATGTGAGCTCCTTTTGCTTTAGCTGTTTTGTTCTTTTTAAATAACTTTCCTCATGGACTGCGTTCCTGAAAATCTTGTAAATAAGTGATATCCCTTACATCAAGAAGATTAAAATATGGTGAAAATCAAAAAAATAAACCCTTGATATATTTTTAAAGAACTGTAAATATATTTTTTAAAAATATTCTCAATGCAGAATTATTACTTAGCAACAGGTATGGGCTTGAACATGCCCAAGTATAAGGAAGGAGTTTGGAAGGGTTTGGTTTCAAAATATAAATATAATCATTCTTAAGAAGGAAAAACCTTGAAAGACAAATTCTTTAGTGAGTCCTTATGAAAAGTTTAGTGGTTCATATGTCTCTCGAAACAAATGTCATATTTAACTGGATAAGTTATGCAGAAGTGTTTTGTGGTTGTGAAATCACTACCTCAACTTCATATTGTTCACAGAAAAATATTAATAAACAAAGACCTGCACAAGTTATCCAGAAGTGTTTTGTAGATCTGAAATCATTACCTGAACTTTATCTTGTTCACAGATAAATATTAATAAACAGAGACCTAAGGCCCTGCTTTTTCAGGGTCAAGTCAAGGAATGTGTATACAGGATCCATGGACTAAGACAATTGTAGGAAGAAGGATTGAATATGGGAGGTGGGGGTTGGGTAGGGCAGGGGAGAGTAATGGGGGGAAATGGGACAACTGTAATTGAACAATAAAATTTTTTTTAAATTTTAAAAAGTTAATTTTCCCAGTCCCCAGCACTATTAGGTGTCATCTCCCTTACAGTAGCCCTGAAAAGTGCAGCCCAGTCATTATCATCATTGAAGATAATATTAGGCCATATTATATAAATATTCACAAAGACATGAGTCATTTCTTGATTGGTATTTTCACCAACACCAGAAAAATGTTATAAACATTCTCAATTTGGCACTCTCATTGGCACATTACCATACTCTCAAAGGTAAAAGCAATTTGTGTACTTGGGGAGGCACTCTCATTGGCACATTGAATTATAGCCATATGTCCAATACTTACTTGTCTATGAGTATAACAATTACACACAGAATCACAGCACTGGCTGCTCTGGCATTGGTGGTATGTCAGTGTCTCAGGGTATTATTAACCAGGTGGGAATGGATTAGGTTTGCAAGGTGAGGTTGCTAAGTTTTTGTGTGAGAGGTAATTATATAGGAGATGCATTTCATGGCTTGTGAAAAAGGGATGGGGGAAGTGCAGGCAGGAACAGAAGGGCAAAGCCATGGTCTTTAGCAAAGAATCAACAGGTAGAAGTTTCAAGGAACTGAGACTTTGGAGAGATAGGTAAGTGGATAGTTAAAGGTAAAAGCACTTAATTGTGTTAAAATTTGATTTTACAAAAAATGGTTAAAGGTATAGCATGATTTTGAGCTGAGCTCGAGGATTTCAACTTCACTTCTCATAAATCTTTGATGATATGAATCTTATAGGCAGTTAACAAATTTTAAATAATGAAACAGTAATTATCATAAACATTCTCATTTACAAAATGAAAAAAAAATTCTACTATGGTTTCAAAGTCCCAAATTTGTAATTTGAAAAGTCCTTTTAAAAAAGATTTTAAGGGTTGGGAATATGGCAGCAAGGAAGGTAGGAGACGAACCCACTTGCTCCTGCACCCAACTGGGACACCTCGCTGATCTTCCAAAGAACAAAGTGAACAGCCAACAGGATCCAAGCTGATATGAAGTTCAGAAGCCAAAGAATGCAGAGGACACTTAAAAACGGATGGTAAGGAGATTTTGCAGGCCCATGCAAAAGTTCCCGGGCTCTGCACTGGAGACTAGGGCTGCAGCAGGAGCAATGGAGAAGAGCTGGGTCAATGATTGAACCTTAGCTGCTCCCTCCCCTCCCAGAGTGGAGAAATCACAGACCCATGTCTGGAGAGACCTGGATTTTTAAAGTTGCTGGGGGCAGATGTAGTATTCCATTGCATGAATACTACATCTTTATCATTCATTCATTGATGGATACTTAAGTATCCACATCTTAGCTATTGTGAAGAATACTGCAGTAAACATGAGAGTGAAGATATGCTTTTGATTTTTTTTCATTTCCTTTGTCTTATACCCAGAAATGGAATTGCTGGATCATATTATAATTCTATTTTTAAGTTTTTGAGGACCTTCTATACTGTTTTCCTCATTGGGTCTACAAATTTACATTTCTAACAACAGTGCAGAAGGGTTTCCTTTCTCCACATCTTAGCCAATACTTGCAAACACTTGCAATCACTTGTCTTTTAAATGATGGTCACTCTAACAGGTGTGAAGCGAAATATTGTGGTTTTGATTTGAATTTTCCTCATGAAAGCTGATGTTGAGCACTTTTTTCTGGATATGTAAGATGTTTGCATATCTTCTTTGGAAAAATGTCCATTCAGTTCATTAGTACATTTTCAAATTAGGTAACTTTTGCTAATAAGTTGCATGTATTCTTTATGTATTTTGTATATTGACCCTTGTTAGTTATAGGATTTACATAACATCTCATAGATGGACTTTTAATTTTTTATTCTTTCTTTGGTTGTGCAAAAACATTTTAGTTTATTGTAGTCCCACTTATTAATTTCTGTTTTTGTTACTTACTTTCTTTTTAATTTCTTCTTTGAATCATTGGTTGTTTAGGAGTGTGTTATTTAATATCAAAATATTTGTGAATTTTCTAGCCCTCCTTCAGTTTCATACTTTTGTGGCCAGAAAGGGTACTTGGTATGATTTTAATCTTCTTAAATTAGCTGGGAATAGTTTTGTTAGCCATCATATGTCTGTCCTGGAGAATGCCCCATGTGTGTTTGAAAAGAATGTGTATTTTGCTGCTGTTGGATGTAATATTCTATAAATATCTTCAGGTCAATTAGATCTAAAGTATAATTCAAGTCCACTGTTTCCTTGCTTATTTTAGATCACTTCTATCTGGATAATCTAGCCATTGATGAAAGTGGGTTATTGAAGTCCTCTATTATTGCATATTTTTTCTTTATTTTTATTCCATTTAAAAATGAATTTATTAAGGTAACATTTTTTAACAAAATTAAACAGGTTGCAAATGTACAACTCAACAAATCATCATCTGCAGACTATGTCATGTGCCACTCACATGCCCCAAGTGAAGTCCCTGTCCATCCCCATCTCAACCCCTCTTGCCTACCTCCACTCACCCTCACCACTTTCTTTTCCTCTATCACAACACCATTGTCTACATTTATGTGTTATATACATGAAGTTTGGCCAGAAGGTATCTGATCATGTAATATGAAAAATAGAGATGTTTGTTGAAGAAGATACAGATTCAAGAAATATATATAGAACAATGATGTCTCAGTCCCCTTCAAAATAGGCACCTTAGGAATTCACACAATTATCCCAATTGCCATCAGTTGCCCTGTCACATGATCCTGAATCTCATCAATAGTTTGAAATACTCTCCCCTCAAAGATGATTTTAGTTTTGGGAAAAGCCAGAAGTCACAGGGTGCCAAATCTGGTCTGGACAGGGGCTGAGTCACCTGAGTGATTTGATGTTTTGCCAAAAAACTCTGCACAAGATGTAATATGTGAGAAGTCACATTGTTGTGATGAAGCTGGCACTCACCAATTTCCCATAGCTGTGGTCTCCTGAATCATTCAAATAGTTTCTGCAGAGGAATGTTAAAGCTTAATGCAAAATTTTCTGCAGATTCCTTGCTCTACTCTCAGTTGTGTTGAATATGATGGCTACACAGTACACAAGTTCAATCAACAGCACCTACTGCTCCCGCTGGCTAGTGAAGTGGTCATTGCTCATGCATACACATTCCAGTCCACTCTCCTTGGCTGTTAGGTAACATCAATGTCTACAAACTGTTCTTGTTATGTTAGTGATGGCTGGACTTTTTCTGGACAGGCTATAATACGTGTTACTTATATATTATTTGCTTAATCCTTTCACTTTCTCTCACCAGACTTACAGCCACCCTCCCTAATAGTTATTACTCTAGTCTACATACTCATGCCTCTGTTACTCTTGTTTGTCAGGTTGTTTTGTACATTAGATTCAAAATATAAGTGAGATCACATGGTATTTGTCTTTCTCTGACTGGTTTATTTCACTTAGCATAATGCACTTCATGTCCATCCATGCTATCTCAAAGGTAATATTTCCCTCATTTTTATGGCTCAGTAACATTCCATTGTGCAAATGCACCACCATTTCTTTTTTCAATTTGTCTACTCTTGGGAACTTAGGATGTTTCCATATTTAGGCTATTATAAATAACACTGCAATGAACATAAGGGTGCATATGTTCTTTCAATCACTGTTTTGGGTTTCTTCAGATATATTCCCAGAAATGGAGTTACAGTATCAAATAGTAGTTTGACTTTTAATCTTGTGAAGAAACTCCATACTGTTTTCCACAGTGGATGTACTACTTTTGGATCTCATCAAAAATTCATGAGAGTAACCTCTACTCAACATTTTTGCCATCTATGCTGTTTGTTGATGTATTTTCTGACAGGCGTGAGGTGATATTACTTTGTGGTTTTAATTTGCATTACTTTGATGATTAGGGATATTAAGCATTTTCTATTGGCCCTCTGTTCTATCAAGAAAAATATCTATTCAGGTCTTTTGCCCACTTTTATATTTTATTTATTTTTATAGTTTATTATTATTTTTTCAAATTTGTATTGTTGTTCAATTACAATTGTGGTCATTTAACCTCCATTGTTCTCCACTGACCTGCCCATGCCACCTCTCCAACATTCAATCCTCCCCCAAGTTGTCCTTGTCTATGGGTCCTTTATACATATTACTTGACTTAACCTCTCCCCTTATTTCCACATTATCCCCTAACCCTTCTCCTCTGGTCACTGTCAGTTCTTTATTTCCAAGTCTCTGGTTCTACTTTGCTAGCTTGTTTCACTGATTAGTTTGAACTTCTGGTGAGATCGTATGGTATTTATCTTTCACTCTCTGGCTTTTGTCACTTAGCATATTACTCCCTAGTCCCACCATGCTGTCTCAAAGGGTAGGAGTCCCTTCTTTTTTTCTACTGCATAGTATTCCATTGTGTAAACATACCACAGTATTTTGATCCACTCATTTACTGATGGGCACTTAAGCTGTTACCAGCACTTGGCTATTGTAAATTATGTAGCTATGAACACTGGGGTTCACAGGTTGTTTTGAATTGATGTTGCAGGATCCTTAGAGTACAATCACAGTACTGGAATTGCTGGGTCAAAAGGCAGTTTCTTATTTAGTTTCTCAGGAAATTTTGTTCTGTTTTCCACAGAGGCTGCCCCACTCTGCATTCCCACCAAGTGTGTACTAGGGTTCCTTTTGTACACAAACTCTCCAGTACTTACTATTTAAATTGCTTATGATGGCTTATCTGACTGGTGTGAAGGGGTATCTCATTGTGTGTTTAATTTACATCACTCTGATTGCTAGTGATGTTGAACATCCTTTCATAAGTCTATACATTCACTATATGTTATTCTTGGAGAGGTGTCTGTGCAGGTTCTTTGCTCATTTTTAATGGATTGTTCGTCTTTCTGGTGTGGGATTTTTTGGAGATAAAACCCTTGTCCAAGGTATCATTGGCAAATATATTTTCCCATACAGTTGATTCCCTCTTCATTTTGCTGAAGTTTTCTTTGCCTTGACCAAGCTTTTTCAATTTGATGTAGTCCAATTTGTTTATTCTTCCCTTTGCATCCCTTGCTATAGTGTACATATTGGTGAAAATATTGCTGCATGGGGTATCTGAAATTTTACTACCTATGTTCTTCTCTAGGACTTTTATATTGTCATGGCTTATATTTAAGTCTTTAGTCAATTTGAATTTATTGTTTATATGGTATAATATGGTGGTCTAGTATCATTCTTTTTTGCTCGTACCTGTCCAGATCTCCCAACACCACTAATTGGAGAAGCTATTTTTACTCAATTTTATGCTCCTACCTCCTTTGCCAAATGTTAATTTACCATAGAGACCTTGGCTGATTTATGGGCTATTTTGTTTCATTGGTCTATGAGTCTGTTCTAATGCCAGTACCAGACGATTTTGATTACAGTGGCCTTGTAATGTAGTTTGATATCAGGTATTGTGATCCCTCTCACTTTGTTTTCTTTCTCAAAATTGCTGAAGCTATTTGGGGTTGTTAATGGTTTCATAAAAAATTTTGAAATATTTGTCCTGTATCTGTGAAATATGTCATTGGTACTTTGATAGGGATTGCATTGAATCTATAGATAGCTTTTGGTAGTATGGGTATTTTTAAAAAGTATTTTGTTGTTCAAGTACAGTTGTCTGCATTTACCCCCCACCACTCCCACCCATCCCAATCATCCCCAACTCCCTCCCCTGCTTCCCCCTCCTTCATTTTTTCCATGTGTCCTTTATAGTTGTTCCTGAAAACCCATCCTCCCTTCCTCCCATTATCCCCTCCCACCACATTTTAATGATGTTAATTCTTCAAGTCCATGAATACAGTATATGCTTCCACTTATTTGTGTCTTTTTCAATTTCTTTCTTCAGAGTTGTGTAGTTTTCTGAATAGAGGTCTTTCACCTTTTTTCTTAGGTCTATTCCTGGGTAATTCATTTTTCTTATTGCTACAGTAAATAGAAATTTTTCATTATTTTTGTCCTGATATTTTATTGTTGGTGTATAAAAATGCTTTAAATTACTGAATATTGATCTTGTAAACTGATGTTTTGCCAAGTTCACTTTTTAAGTCAAGTAGTATTTTTTGTAGAGCCTATAGACATTTCTGTATACATCATCATGCCATCTGTGAACAATGAGTTTTACTTCTTCCTTTCTAGTTGGGATGCCTTTAATTTCTTTTTATTTTCTGATTGCTGTGGCTGGGACTTCCAATACTATGTTTATTTGAAGTGGTAAAAGAGACACCCTCATCTTTTCATGATCATAAGGGGATAGTCTTGATTAGAAGTTGTAAAACTGACTTTCTTGTCTTGTTCCTGGTCTAAGGGGGAAAGTTTTCAATTTCTGCACTTTTAGTATGTTGTAGTCTGTAAGTTTATTATATACTTACTTTATTATGGTGTGGTATGCTCCCTCTAATACCCCTTTTTGTACCTTATCAAATGCTTTTTCAGCATCTATTGATATGATCATGTGATTTTTGTCTTTCCTTTTATTTATATAATATGTTTATTCCTTTGTCAATATTGTACCATTCTTGCATCCCCAGGATGAATCTTACTTAATCATGGTGTATAAACTTTTTAATGTGTTTCTGGATTTGGTTTGTCAATGTTTCATCAGGGATTTTAACAACTATGTTAATCAGTGTTATTGACCTATAGTTATCTTTTTGTTTTGTGTTTTTATCTGGCTTTGGAATTAGGATTGTGCTGTCCTTATGAAAAGAATTTGAGAGCCTTCCTTCTTCTTAAGTTTTTTTGAAGAGTTTGAGAAGAATAAGGGTTAACTCTTCCTTAAATGGTGAAATTCTCCTATGAAACAACAGTCTGGCCCAGGGCTTTTGTGTGCTGGGATTTTCTTTTTATTATTACCTTAATTTTACTAGTTGTTATCCATCTGTTCAAGCTTTTGGCTTATTCTCAAATCACTTTTGGAAGATTATATGTTTATAGAAATTTGTCCATTTCACCCAGGTTTTCGAATTTCTTGGTATGTTTGTTCATAATAATTCCTTAAAATCTTTTTTATGTCTGTGTAATCGGTTGTAATTTCACCTCTTTTATTTCTGACTTTATTTATTTGGGCCTTCTCTCTTTTTTTTTTCTCATTGAGTCTGGTTAAAATTTGTTTATTTTGTTTATCTTTTTAAAAAATTCAACTCTTGAATTTATTTATCCTTGGAATTGTTCTTTCAGTTCCTATTCAGTTTATTTCTTCTCTGATCTTGATTATTTCCTGCATTCTATTCACTCTGGGCTTTGTTTGTTGGTGTTCCTCCAGTTCCTGTAGATGTAGGTTGTTCATTTGAAATGTTTCTATCTTTTCTTATTTAGGCCTGTATTGCTATGAACTTCCATCTCAGGATTGCCTTTGCTGTTTTCCATAGGTACTGGACCATTCTGCGTTCATTTCTATTTGTTTCCAGAAACTTTTGGTTTATCCTTGATCTCATTCTTAACTGATCCATTGTTTATAACATGTTATTCATTCTCCATTAAATTGATGTTTTTTGAGTTTTTCCTTGATGATGGTCTCTAATTTTAGTCTCTTGTGGTTGGAGAAAATGTTTGATGTGATTTCAATTTTCTTGAATTTGTTGAGGCTTGTTTTGTGTCCTATCATGTGATATATCTTTGAAAATGTTCTATGTGCATTTTAAAAGAATGTGTATTTTTCTTCTTTTGGATGAAAAGCTCTGCATCTATCAGTTAACAGCAGCATGGATGGAACGGGAAAGCACTATGCTAAGTGAAATAAGCGAGGTGGTGAAAGACAAATACCATATGATCTCACCTTTAACAGGAACCTAATCAATAAAACAAACAAACAAACAAACAAACAAAATATAACCAAAGACACTAAAATAGAGAAGAGGCTGACAGTGACCAGAGGAGAGAGAGGAGGGAATTTCAGGGGAAAAGGGGAAGGGTCTACTGGAACAAGTATAAAGGACACATGGACAAAAACTAGGAGGCAGTAGAAATGGGAGGGAGGTGAAGAGGGCTGGGGGGATGGGCTGGGATGGGAGTAAAAGACATAAAACTGTACTTCAATAACAATTAAAATAATTTTTTTTAGAAAAGTATAATCAGAAAAAAAATCCTCAACAAATTCAAGAATATTGAAATGACATCCAGCATTTTCCCCAACCACAACTGAAACTAGAAACCAACCTCAAGGAAAAAAAAAACCCAAACGCTTAATCTCATGATGATTGAATAGTATGTTATTAAACAATTAATGGGTCAAGAATGAGATTAGGGGAGAAATAAAAAAAATTCTGGAAACAAAATAAACTCACAACAATCCAAAAGTTATGAGACACAGTGAAGGCAGTCCTAAGTGTGAAGTTCATAGTGATAAAGGCCTACCTAAAAAAGATAGAAATATTTCAAACAAACAACCTAACCCTACATCTACAAGAACTAGAGGAACAACAACAAATATAGCCCAGAACAAGTAGAAGGAAGGAAATAACAAAGATCAGAGCAGAATTAAATGATATGGAGACTAAAAGCAAAATTCTAAGTATCAATAAATCTAGGAGCTGGTTCTTTGAAAAGATAAAGAAAATCAACAAGCCTTTAAGCAGATTCATCAAGAAAAAAATAGAGAGGACTAAATAAGCACAATCAGAAATGAAAAAGGAGAGATTACAACTGATACCAGAGAAATAGAAAACATTGTAAGAAATTATTATGAAGAACTATATGCCAAGAAATTTGAAAACCTAGGTGAAATGGACAAATTTCTAGAAAAACATAGTCTTCCAAACCTGAATAAAGAAGAAACAGAAAGCCTGAACAGACCAATAACAGCTGATGAAATTGAAGCAGTAATCAAAAAGTTTCTGACAAACAAAAGCCCTGGACCAGATGGTTTCACAGGAGGATTTTACAAATCATTTAAGGGAGAGCTAACCGCCATCCTCCACAGATCATTCCAAAAATTCCAAGAAGATAGAGGACTCCCAAACTCTTTTTATAAAGCCAAAATCATCCTAATTCCAAAACCAAATAAAGACATAATGAAGAAAGAAAACTTTAGGCCAACATCGTTGATGAACTTAGATGCTAAAATCCTCAACAAAATATTAGCAAACCACATTCATCAATAAACTAAAAAGGTCATACACCATGATCAAATGGGATTAATCCCAGGGATGCAAGGATGGTACAATATTCACAAATCAATAAAAGTAATATACCACATAAACAAAACAAAGATTAAAATCAAATGACAATATTAATATATGCAGAAAAACTATTTGATATGGTACAGCACCCATTTATGATAAAAAACACTCAGGAAAGTGGGAATAGAAAGACCATTCCTCAAACCAATAAAGGCCATATATAAGATACATACAGTCAACATCATACTCAATGGCCAAAAAGTAAAAAACTTTCCCACTAAGATCAGGAACAAGAGAAGGATGCAAACTTTCACCACTCTTATTCAACATAGTACTGGAATTCCTAGTCATAGCAATTAGAAAAGAAAAAAAAATAACAGGCATCCAAATTGAAAAGGAGGAAATAAAACTGTTATTGTTTGCAGATTACATGATAGTGTACATAGAAAATCCTATAGACTCCACCAAAAAACTATTCAACCTAATAAATGAATTTGGCAAAACAGCAGGACAAAAAGTCAATACTCAGAAACCAAAGGCATTTTAGTACACCAACAATGAAATATCAGAAACAGAAATCAGTAAAAAAAAAATATATCATTTAAAATAACAAGAAGAAAAATAAAGTACTTAGGAATAAACCTAACCAAGGTGGTAAAAGACCTGTATTCAGAAAACTATACAACACTGAAGAGAGAAATTAAGGAAGACACACACACAAAAATGTGATATTGTCACCGGCAAGCTGTGGCCATGGTGTTGATGAGATGAGACAAATTCACATGGACTACTGAGTCCTAAGGAGGAAAAGGGTTGGCATGGTCACTCTCTCAAACGGAGAGCATGCCTACCCCTGCTTTGACAGGCTTTTATTCTTTTTCTGGGCAAATTACATTGAGGATGGTCTTCATTTACTGCACAGGTTCACTTTAGGTGGTTACCTTTTACAGAAAGCAAAGGAGAGAATGTTTCTAATTACATCACAGAAGAAGGATATTTGCAAATGCAAAGGAAAGTGTGGTTGAACTGGTTACACTCATCCTTGGAAGGTTTAGCATACATTTTAGGAAGTTACTTTAAAGATATGCAGTAAATGTTTGCTGCTTCAATTTAGGGTGAGGGAGTTTTAGCAAAAACAAAAACAAAAACAAAAACAAAACAAAAAAAGAAAACAAGTCTCAAATGGCCTAGGTACAATGCAGGCCTGATTCCCCATGGGAGAATTATCCATGGATGTAGGTCCTGTGTACTGGTCCTCACTTTCCACTGGCCTTTCCCAGTGGGAGCTGGGCCCACACCATGCAGAACAGTCTCCTATACAAATGGAAGCATGTACCATACTCATGGATTGGAAGAATTAACATCATCAAATTGGCCATACTACCCAAAGTGATTTATATATTCAATGCAATCCCTATTAAAGTACCCATAATATATTTCACATATATAAAACAAACATTTCCAAAATTTATACGGAACCATAAATGACCCTGAATAGCTGCAGCAAATTTGAGAAAGAACAAAGCAGGAGGGATCACAATACCTGATATCAAAATGTATTACAAAGCCACTGTAATTGAAACAACCTGGTACTGGCATAAAAACTGGCACAGAGACCAATGGAACAGAACAGAGAGATCAGAAAGAAACCCAAGTTTCTACAGTCAATTAAGATTTGACAAAGGGTACAGAAGCATAACATGGAGTAAAAATAGCCTCTTCAACAAATAGTGTTGGGAGATCTGGACAGCTACATGAAAAAAAAATGAAACTTGATCACCAAATTACACCATATACAAAAATAAATTCAAGGTGGATAATAGACTTAAATGTAAGTTGTAACACCATAAAAGTCCTAGAGGAAAAAATGGGCAGGAAAATCTCAGAGATTCCAAACAGCAACATCTTCACTGATATGTCCCCTAAAGCAAGGGGCATAAAAGAAAGAATAAACAAATGGGACGTCATCAAATTAAAAAGCTTCTGCATAGCTAAAGAAAACAGCATTAAAATGAAAAGAGAACCAACTATATGGGAAAATATCTTTGCCAATGATTCCTCAGACAAGGGTTTGATCTCCAAAATATATAAAGAACTCACAGGACTCCACTCCAGGAAGACAAAAACCCAATTAAAAAATAGGCAAATGACTTCAGCAGACACTCCTCCAAGGAGGACATACAGAGGGCCCAGAGACATATGAAAGGATGGTCAACATCACTAGCCATCAAAGAGATGCAAATTAAAACCACAATGAGGTACCACCTCACACCAGTCAGAATGGCCATCATGAACAAATCAACAAACAAATGTTGGAGAGGTTGTGGAGAAAAGGGGACTCTAGTGCACTGTTGGTGGGAATGCAAACTGGTTCAGCCTCTTTGGAAAACTGTATGGAATTTCCTCAAGAAACTAAAAATTGAATTGCCTTTTGACCCTGCAGTTCCACTGCTGGGTTTATACCCTAAGAATCCTGAAACACCAAATCAAAAGAACCTATGCACCCCAATGTTCACAGCAGCACAATTTACAATAGCAAAGTGCTGGAAGCAGGCTAAATGCCCACCAGGAAATGAGTGGATCAGAAAACTGTGGCATATTTACACATTTTCCTTGACAACCCTTACCCTTTCTCCCTGCATTATCCCCTCCCACCTCCCCTTTGGTTACTGTCAGTTTGTATCAGCTCAAGGTCTCAGGGTGGGTAGTCCAATTTATGGTAACATCACCTGTTATCTCCTTCATCTGACTCTAGAGGGAGCTTCTGTTTCACTTGAGAGGTTGGGGCCTCTGTGTCTCTCCTGGAAGACACTGTTCAGTCTTCTGGGAAAATTGTGGGTACATTCCCCCTGCCCCTACACCTCCTGTCTTAGTCTGTCCCTGTTTATTTCCAATAATGTATAGCTTCTGATTGAATAGCTGTCCATTTCACCAGTTGGGTGGGGACAATCCATGTAAGAGTGTCAGCTCTCTTCTGCTTGGTATAGACAGTGTGTGAGCCAGTCTGGGTGGTGCCCTGAATCCCCCTTGATGAACACTTTCTGAACTCCCTGCTGTTATGGCACCAGTAAAATAGGGTCCTATGAACCAGTGTACTTTTTCATCTTGCTGTTTTACTCTTGTGGAAATGCCCCATGCAGAACTGTTAAGTCTGCCAGGCCAGCTTCGCAGATCTTCTCCTACTCCTGCAAGAAGTGGGGGCTGGGCTCAACCTTCCCTTCCCAGGGGTTCCACCAAAGAAGTGGGCCCAGTCTGGCCTCAAATAATCTCAGGAGCAAAATTCACAGCCTCCATCCTCACAACACACTGTAGCCTGCACTCTATTCTGCACCACTGCACTGGTCTGCAGTCAAATAACTATCTTGCTTGGAACCCCCTTAATCAATCTTCATGGTCTGCTGAGGCCCACCTCCTCCACCAAATCCAGGTGCAGATGGTATCTTTCTAGTCCTGGTCAGCATCTGCCACCACAGCTAGAGTTTGCTGCCAGCTGTGTGTGTGTGCAACCTAACTCTCCCTGATGACTGTGTGTATCCAAGAAGCTCCTGGCCAGGGTTTGGGGATTCTCCACCTTGGAAGGGGAGGGAGCCATTAGGCTGCTGTCTCTGACTAGGCTCTCCACAGCTGCGGGTTCTGTGACAGCTGCAGTTGCTGGTGCCACACCCAAAGACCTTTTCCCATCCATTTATAAAACCTCTTTACTGCCCATTTCGAAGCAACCTCTATACTCTTTAGCTTCCAAACTTCATATCAACCAAGATTCCATTGACTGTTCACTTGTTCTTTGGAAGATGAGCCAAGTGTCCAAGTTGGGTGCAAGAGCAAGTACACTCAGATCCTACCTACTTGGCCACCATCTTCTGAATTCAATAATGCCCCCTTTTTATGATAAAATCATAAGCATGTAATTTTGTAGCATAACAATTTCACACTCAACATTGTATAACATTTTAGATAAGTTTTGTTCAAATTGTGCATCTCATGCGAGACAATTCACATACCCTACCAATCACACTCAAGCAAGCCTTACTTCTGCCAGACCCTGTGTAAAAATATTTACATAAGTGCTGGGCATAGAGTAAGTAAGCCTTCAATCAATGTTAACTTTTTACCCCATACCTCAGTATGCTGAGACCTTAGTGAAATCCCTGCTCCTTTGAATCTCATATGTCACATCAAATTGATACAAATCAGCAACAAGACAAAGCCAAGCACTCCAAGCAGAATTCATAACCCTCATAGGAAGTTGTGATCATTTCTGTACTCCTCATAACAATTGTGAAGTTCACTGAAAGTATTTCCTTATTAAGAAGGGAGGTTTCTGAGCTGCTGCCTCATTTCACTTACAAGATATTCACTGCAACTATTGATCAGACTGCTCCCTCAGTTTGGAAATGTGAAGACTAGGCCAAAGATTACATCCAAAATTGGAAATGTAAACTTTTGCTACTAAGAAGTTCTAAAATTGTATCATTTAAATCAATGCATCAGATACTTTATTGCAATGACTGATATGTTACTATATTTTTAATTCATGATTTATTATTTAATGCACCTACTGCAGGTTATTCTGATCTCAAATTTGTCTAAGCCCTTCAAGTACCAAATTTAATTCTCCTTCTTTGACCCAGTAATGTCCTTCCCAAAAGCATTTTTTTCCATACCCATGAATTTCACCTCCTGTCATAATTTTTTCCTTTACAGCCACTCCCAAGGCCAAATATGTCATAACATCTGTATGTGTAACTCCCTCATCATCATTTTAGTCCACAATTGTTTTTCTGGGGATCAGAATCAGTTTATAGTAACATGACAGCTCATTCAATCTCTTGTAATTCTCCAGCCTCTTGCCATAAACTCTCATTCACAAATTCATACTTTAGAGAAAAACTTTAAATGAAAGATTATGGTAGGCAACCATTATAGTTTGTTTACATATTTTATTTATTTATTTTTGAGAGGGGAAGGGAGGGAGAAAGAGAGGGAGAGAAATATCAGTGTGTGGTTGCCTCTTGCATGCCGCCTACTTGGGACCTGGCCTGCAACCCAGCTATGTATTCTAGACTTGGAATTGAACCAGTAACCCATTTGATTGTAGTCTGGTGCTCAGTCCACTGAGTCACAGTAGCCAGGACACAAACATCGTAGTTGGTTTCAGATACCTACTGGTATTTATAATCTCCATGGGGAAATCTGACTAAATTGTAAATAGTAATTAAACCCACTCCATATTAGTTAAAAGATTGGGTTTTTCAGATAATGAAGCTTGACCGAGTACAGGGGCAGTGGTCTGAAATGGAAAGAGACTTCCATAGATTTCAAGTTTCAGACTTACCTTATATAACATGGCTATACCCCAGCTCTTTTGATCCACAAAGAAAATAGCTATGTAGAGACCATGTTAAGGTAGGTCACACTTTTGAAAACATTGGAACATTTAACTGTGGGAAGATCACAATACAAGCAGTCAGGTGACTAAACATCAGAAGCTTGAATCAATTAGATTAAAAATGGCTGTGTAATCTTGCGCAGGTCATAATTCTGGTAGCACTCATCATTCTCATCTACGAAATTAGAGTTAGGACATTATAACTGTGAAGCTCATTCTATGATCCCATACTGAAAAGCTTTTTGACGTACATCAGTGGCCAAGCAAAAATGGCAAATTCTAAGGAATCAGAATCTAAATTTAATTTTCCTAGTGAAACTGGTTTACACTGATGGTTCTATATTTTTGCACTCTCTTTGAAAGTATATTTATAAGATTCAATTATTGTGTCCCTATCTTAATACCAAGTTAATATAAATTACCACTATACTGTCCATTTTATAGGTATAGGTTTGCAGTTTTGTAAGCATGTCTATAAGTCATATCTGAATGTAAACTTACTAGTTGTATCAAAAACAACATTTCTTTTGCCCCAATCCATAGAATTTACCCTGAATTATTTAAATTCTCATTTGGGAAACCACTATTTCATATAGGAAAACATCAAATAAGGAAGAATCTAATGTGATAGAAAGAACACAAGATAAACACTATAAAATTGAATCCTAGTTCTAAGTCCTGGATAAGTAACCTTGTGTATGGTGTTACTCAGCTTCCCAATAATAAGTAGAGAGGTAAAAATAATCTTTATTGTGAATTCTTGTTCTAAAATTCAGTTGTTCTGGAAAATAAACTGTTGTCATTTTAACCTTGATTCTCAGTAGCCTCATGTGGTAAAAATGAGTGTCATTTTTACCACAAATGGAGCCATCGACAGAACAAATGGAGCTGAGGTAATCTCCAAATTCTACTTTGTTCAAAATCATTATAAGCACTGTTGCAGAGATTACAGAGGTGGTATATAAGCATATACAGTTGTTTTTTTCTGTTGACTTAACTATTTATTCAGTTATATATGTGTGTGTGTGTGTGTGTGTGTGTATGTGTGTATTCTTTCAGATTTGCAATTGCCACAAATGCACTTATTGTCAGGTATGGCTAAAGACTCAAGAACACTTACTGTTAAGTTTTAGGTTGCTCAAGAAAATACGGGCAGTAAAGAAACTTTATAAATTAGGTCTAAAGTCAATGAAATCTCACCTATTCATCAACTGACACTTTTTACATTCTGTACAAAATACTAAAAGCTGTTGTGTTATCTGAGAAGAGATGATAACAGGCTATGTGACCTTGGACAAGACACTTACTCTTATTTCTGAATTCAGAAACTTAAACCAGATTTTTCCTGATCCAAAACTATACCTCTAAAAGTTAACGCTTTCTTTTTCTTCTTTCTTCATTTTTTATTTTGTATAGGTTTCAGGTATACAGCACAATGGCTAACCATATACTTTAGATAGTGTTCCCCTTAATATTTCCTGTACCCCAACTGTCACATAGTTACTGCAATATTAGTGACTATATTTCCAATGCTGTACTCATATCTCTGTAACTATTTTGTAACTATTAGTTTGTAATTCTTCTTTCAGATGACATTTAATTCTGACACAGACTGGCTTGTTATTGCCATACATTGCAGTTTGACCCAGGCAAAATCCTGTTCCCGACAACACAAAAACAATGTCAAGAACAAGCTTGATTTAACTGGGAATTAGTCTACCCTCAGATTTCAGCATTATTATGACTTCCCCAGAGTGCCCTGGATTATCCTCTACTCTGTTCAACTGTGCAGTAAATCTTCAGGATGTGAAATCAGTGCTTACTTGGATAAATAAATGAATCAGTGTGAAATAAATGCAGTAAATCACAACCTTTCTGTTCCTCAATCTCCCTCCCCCACTAAATTCCAATGGGAACAAACAAATTAAAATGTCAGAAGAGAAAGGAAAGCAGAAAATATTTTCATCCCACTCCATTATTTTTTTGACCAAGATCTACCTACAGTTTATCAGTAAGGTCTCCACCTGCCCTTCCACCTAGAAGAATTATTTTCAGCACATAGGCCAATGCTTATCTTTGTAGGAGTATTAAGCCACATCTCCTCTTAGTCAGGTTTTTTAAAATAAATTATTCCTTAAGCACATCCAGCTGTTTTCTCAAGTGTATCTTTAAGAATAAGGGGACAGGAAGCCCGAGAAGACATAGCTAGCTCAGCACTACCCCTCACAGCTACAACCATAAACTAAAATCTCAAAGGAACTTACCTTGTTAATAGCGCACCAGCAGCATCTTCTTGTATAAAGGACAGTCACCTTGCTTCTTTACTTGGAAAAGTAATTACTTTTCTCATTCTAATTTAATTTGCATTAAGCCCAGTGTGTTTATTTTTTGAGGCATAACCCTCAAATCTGGCAGACACTAGTCTGTGGTTAGGAATGTAGGACTCCTGGGAAAACATCTGGTTTCATTCTGAATAAATGCCTGAATTCACTTTATTCTCATCAAAAACCTCATTGAATGTCCTTCCTAATGAAGTATGTTTTACATACATTAATGTAAAATAAAAAATAGATTGACAAATGACCACTAAGAGAAAAATTAATAGAATATTTAATATATTACCATGAGTTAATCATTAAAATTATTTCTAAAATCATCCTCATTTTTGAGAACTACATGCTAACTAAAGGCATTTCAATTTGCAAATTAATTTTGAATGGATTGCAGCCATTTTTAGCTCTTTCCTATATTCCCACATTCTGTCCTTTAAATGTATAATGCCACTATTATAACTGCAGAGTGTAAAATAAACAATAACCTCTTTGTATAGAAGACCTATCATGTGATTGATTACTAAGAGTTACAAAACATAACAAAAATTATGAAAATATTTTAGCTAAAATTAAAAGTCACGTAATAAACACTGTTTGCTTTTGGCTACCAAACATGAGCACATATGAATATGTGTACATAAGTGTATGTGTACAAGTGTTTCTGTATATATTGGACAATAAAGTAGGATGTTTTAGTTTAATTTGTGGGTTATGTTTGAGAAGAACTAATTTTTCCAAAGACATGCATTTCTACATACGGCCATAAGAATACTATCTACCTATCTTCTATCATGTATGGTTAGAATCTTCAATAAATCATTTATCAAATTCTAAATATTTATCTTGGTTTGGTGCTAAAAAGCTGAGAGACTGCACACTTAACTTGATAAAATGCCGAATCATGCAACCTAGGTGAACATGGATTCACTTGAGTTTAATGAGAGTAGATATGATACAATCACTGTACTTTCTCATTTTGTCCTTCAGGGAGTCTGACTCTGAAACAGCAATCTATATGTGTGAGAAAACACAAATGTTTCAAAGCAGCATATGTCAAACTCAAGGGCTTAGACCCCTGAACATGTTCAACAATTCTCAATAAGTAACATTAGTTATATTCTAACTTGACCTGGGCAATTGACTCGTATTTTATTTTTTTTGCAATAAATAGACTAATAATATTTCACTCCATTATACTTTTCAGAAACTTTTACTGCAGTAATTCCATGAAATGTTGATATTTTCTCCATTTCTAGCCCTCCTGGAAATATTTAAAATTTGTAAAAAGTTACATTAAAAATGTCCTATTCACAAAAGATCCAAGGTACCACTATTTTTTAATATTTAGTATGAATGGCAAAAATCACTGACAATTCCTGGGCGCCATTGTCTCACAAAAAGTCATTCTACTTCACCATATGTATGCTCTGAGTTGTGTGATGCTGGAGACACAGGCTTCAGTTTCCTAATTTTCACAGATAATTCTGAATTTCTGAAATTGATTTTCTGCATAAGATGTGCTGAACATGTCATTTGTATACAGTTCTCAATACTTTCCCTCCCTTATCCAGGACACCAAAACTTGGAGACTACCAAAAATATCCTCTCTCTGGAATTATTTCTAACATCGTTGACCTAGTGGTTCTGCTGCAGCCATTTCAGTGCCAGGGGCTGTTTAACACTGTGATGGTCTACTTTGACTCTCAACATTTTGGCACAATTAAACATAAAATAAAATACTATGAGTTTTTTTCTTTTTTAAATATATTTTGTTGATTATGCTATTACAGTTGTCCCATTTTCCCTCTTCACTACACTCCACCTTGCACATCCTCTCCCACACACATTCCCCTCTTTAGTTCATGTCCATGTGTTATACATATAAGTTCTTTAGCTTCTACATTTCCCATACTATTCTTACCCTCCCCCTGTATATTTTCTATCTACCATTTATGCTGTTTATTCTCTGTACCTCCCCCCCCCCACTCCCCTGTTGCTAACCCTCCATGTGATCTCCATTTCTGTGGTTCTATTCCTGTTCTAGTTATTTGCTTAGTTTCTTTTGGTTTTGTTTTAGGTGTGGTTGTTAATGATTGTGAGTTTGCTGTAATTTTACTATTAATATTTCTTATCTTCTTTTTCTTAGATAAGTCCCTTTAACGTTTCATACAATAAGGGCTTGGTGATGATGAACTCCTTTAACTTAACTTTATCTGAGAAGCACTTTATCTGCCCTTCCATTCTAAATTATAGCTTTGCTGGCTAAAGCAATCTTGGATGTAGGTCCTTGCCTTTCATGACTTGGAATACTTCTTTTCAGCCTCTTCTTGCCTGTAAGGTCTCTTTTGAGAAATCAGCTGATAGTCTTATGGGAAATCCTTGGTAGGTAACTATCTCCTTTTCTCTTGCTGCTTTTAAGATTTTCTCTTTTTCAATCTTGGGTAGTGTAATTATGATGTGCCTTGGTGTGTTCCTCCTTGGGTCCAACTTCTTTGGGACTCTCTGAGCTTCCTGGACTTCCTGGAAGTCTATTTCCTTTGCCATATTGGGGAAGTTCTCCTTTATTATTTGTTCAAATAATTTTTCCACTTGTTGCTCTTCCTCTGCTCCTTCTGGTACCCCTATAATTCAGATGTTGGAACGTTTAAAGATGTCCTGGATGTTCCCAGGCCTCTCCTCATTTTTTTTGAATTCTTGTTTCTTCACTCTTTTCTGATTGGATGTTCTTTCTTCCTTCTGGTCCACTCCATTGATTTGAGTCCCAGTTTTCTTCCCATCATTATTGGTTCCCTGTACATTTTCATTTATTTCACTTAGCAGAGCCTTCATTTTTTTTTTAATCTAATTTGCAACCAAATTCAACCAATTCTGTGAGCATCGTCATCAGCAGTGCTTTGAACTATGCATTTGATAGGTTGGCTATCTCTTCATTGCTTAATTGTATTTTTTCTGGAGCTTTGATCTGTTCTTTCATTTGGGCCATTTTTTTTGTTTTGTTTTCATGTGCCTGTTATGTAGTGAGGGGTGGAGCCTTAGGTGTTCACCCAGGCTGGGCAACCCAGTCATTGGGTTGTGATGCTGTGTGTGTGGGAGGGGTCCAAGAAGGAAAAATGGTGCTTGCTGCTCTCTCTACCAGATTTCAGTCACCTCTGCCACTTCCCCTAAGCAAACTGGGCCCTTCTGGTGCTGATTCCCATGTGGGTGGGTTTGTGTACGTACTAGGGTCCTGTGGGTCTCTCCAATGAACTCACCTGTGAGGCTGGAAGTTTCTCCTGGCACTTCAACTCCCACAGGTATTTTCAATCGGTGTTTTGAGGCTTTATTTCCCCACACTGGAACCCTGGGTTGCACGGTCTGTCTTGCTCCCACTTTCACCTGGTTTATCTGTGTGCAAATGTGGGACCATCTGATCTTCCAGCTGCCTTGCACACCATGCCCCTCCACAATCCACCACTTCACTGGGCCTGCCCACTGCCACCTTGCACACTGGGGTCCACTGGTCACAGTTTTTTTTGTTTGTTTGTTTTTGTCACACCCTCTCAGCCCAGCTGCCTGACTTGGCCCTTCCTACTGGTCTGGATGAATGTGTCTACTTCAACTTCCTGGTTGTCAGACTTCCATACAGTTCAATTTTCTGTCAGTTCTGGTTGCTTTTAGTTTTTAAATTGTTGTCCTTATTTTGATTGTTCGAGGAGGTACAGTGTGTCTACCTACACCTCCATCTTGGCTGGAAGAAAAAATATTATAAGCTTTTATATAAGTAATTTATGTGCAAACACATCCTCTCTTTGAGCCTTACCCATTTCAGATCTCCATCTGTAAGGTAGGCCTAAGCAAGGAGATGTGAATCCAGGAAGAAGAGTCAGAGATGGTACAGAAGTTGGTAAGACAAACTACAGATCACTAAAAGCTATATTCAAATATAATTTCTCACCCCCAAAACAGACCACCGGTACCAGCTGCTCAGGAAAAAAAGGCCTTCTCTCTGAGAAGTCAGTAATATTTTGAAAACTCCACATTCATAACTAGAAGACATCATATAAAAATAACATCATTCAGGCTACATAATAAATCTATAATTATATTTATCTCAATAATATAGTTCATATATAGAATATCTTTGGTTTTGAAGTATAGGACTAATAATAGCCCATTTGAAGGCATATCTATAAAAATGAGACTCCACTTCTGATATAACAGCATGCAGAGTTCTGCAGACCCATTCCTTGGGGGTGGGGTGGAGGGTGCATCAATTGTTTTGTCTCAGCAATCAAGAAGACTTATGGCTACTGGCCTCCTTCCTTACTGAACACTAGTCTCCTAAAGGACTGGTTTCACACAAAAGAAGCGTAGTGCTGTCTCATCTCTAGTTCCCAAGGTGTTTGCCAGGGAAGAGGAGGAGGTCATAAGAAAGTTTCTATTCTTTTCCCAAACAACTAATATTATTTGCAGAAGAATGTAGAGAAGTTCAAGCCTAAAGACACCATCAAAAACTGGAAGCTGTGGTAGAGAGGCAATCAGAAGAATATTAAGAAGTTTATTGGAGATACAGGTTAAACTACAGTACAGACTGAGTAGTTTGCAGTACCAAACTGGGGAAAGAAACAATGGGGAAGAGTATACATAAGGTCATAAAATGAGGTCTGTCCAGAAGGTATCCAGCCATGTAATATGAAGAATAGAAGCATTTACTGAAGACAACACAAGATACAAGAAACATTGTACATAGGAAAATGATGCTTTAGTCCCCTTCAAAGTAGACATCTTGGGACCTCACACAGGTCTCCCACTTGTCCTGTCATATTCGCCTGAATCTCATCTTCAGTCTGAAATCCTTTCCTTTCAAAGGTAATTTTAATGTTGGTAAAAGCCAGAAGTCAAGTCACCTAGGTGATTTGATGTTTTGCCAAAATCTCTGCATGAAATGTGATATGTGAATGGGTATATTGTTGTGATGAAGCTGCCAAATACCAGTTGCCCATAGCTGTGGCCTTCTGAATCATCTGAATAGTTTCTGTGGAGAAATGGTCAAGTTTAATGCACAATTTGATGTAGATTTGTTGATCTACTTGCTCAGTCATTTTTAATGTGACAGCCACACAGTACACATGCTCACTCAACAGTGTCTACCATTCCCCACTGACTAGTACAGTGAAATCATCATTGTTCACATGTGCACATGCCAATCCACTCTCCTTGACTGCCAGGTCACATTAATGTTGTGCAAACTGTTCTCATTATGTTAACAATGGCTGGACTTTTTCCAGATTGACCTCGTATATCTAAAATACTGATCAGACAGTAGGGTGTGGTCAAGATAAAAGAGAGGCAAAGAGAGCTTTGCCAAACTCACTGTCATCGTACCCTGACTGTGGACATGCCTAAGGCTAGGCCCACTTGAAAGCAGTACCAGTGGCTTCACACAGTGAAGGTAGAGTAGGGCAAAGACTTCACCACAGTAATCCAGCCAGTAACTGGACAAATAAACAGGTAAATAAAATTAAGAAGTCCACAAAGCTCCAAGGAAAGGGGTAACTAGTGTTAAGAGTTGCCTCAATATAATGTCTAAAAGGTTCAAATGGGCTAAGAAACTGATAACTATAACCTGTAAATAAGGGAGAGGCAGGGAATTCAGGTAACAGAAACTGAGATTAGAGATGTTTCATTTAACAAAGATTTCAAAGTAGCCAAGATAAATTATGCTAAGTAAAATAAACCAGTCAGTAAAAGACAAATACCATGTGGTCTCACTTATATATGGAGTCTAATGAATAAAATAAACTGAACAACAAAATAGAAACAGAACTATGGATACATGGAACAGACTGGCAGCTGTCAGAGGGGAGTGGTTGAGGACTGGATGAAAGAGGGTGAAGGGATTAGCCAAGGAACATATACAAACAACTCACATACACAGACAACAGTGTGGTGAGGGCCAGAGGGATAGGATTGGTGGAGGTGGGCAAAGGGGGAGAAAATGGGGATGTCTGTAAAAATGTAAACAATAAAATGTTTTAAAAAATAATTAATAGAAGCCATGATTAAAGAAGTTAAAGAAAGTGTGCTGACACATGGCACTTCAAATAGACAGTATCAATAAATATTTAGAAATTACTTAAAAGTACCAAATGGAAACTTGGAACATGAAAAATATAATAATTAATTTTGTTTTAAATTACTAGAATTTTGTAGCATATTTGAATTAGTGGAAGAAAGAATTCACAAATTTAAAGATAGATTTATAAAGATTATGTGATCTAAGGACAAAAAAAGAAAAGAAAAAAATTAGAACAAGGCCTTAAGACAATGTGGGTCATTATTAATTACAGCAACATTCATTTAATGGTAGTAGCAGGAAGAGAGGACATAGAGAAAGATACAGGGAAAAATATAGGGTAGGGGAAAAGTAGGTTTGCAGTTGTGAGTATCCAAAACACAGTTTATTCTTGTATTATCGTTTAAATTATTGTATTATTTATTTGTGTTACAACTGTAAACTTACTTAGTACCACTCCTATATTCAAAGATATATGGTCAAAAAGTTTCTGAATTTATTTAAAAACATAAATATACATGTATGGGAACTCAACAAACTCCAAATAGGATAAAAGAAAGAGTTTCATATCCATAAACACCAAAGTAAATATGCTCAAAAACAAAGGTAAGAAAAATTCTGAACACAGCCAAAGTGACTCATAACTAACAAGGGAACCCAATAGGACTAACAACAGAGTTCTCATGAGAAGCAATGAGGACCAAGTTAGTGGTATAACATATTTAAAACCCTCAAAAAAAATGTCAGCCAACAATCCTATATGCAGCAATTGTATGTTTCAAATATGAAGCTTAACACAACTCAGAGTATTTACAGCTACTCGACCTGAATTACAAAAAAAAGTAGTAAAGAAAGTTCTTCAGACTGAAAGCAAATGACCCCAGAGGATAAAGATACTAAAAAATAAAGAGTATGGGGGAAGATTACTGTGTGAATTTAAAAGAAAGCATAAATTCATGTCTTCTCTTTTTTTCTCTCAACTAAAATAAACAATTCTATAAAACAAAAAATATATATAATATATTTTAAAGCCTACATAAAAGTATATTTGTAAATAGGAGCACAGAGGAGGTAGGCAGGAACAAAGCTATACTGGGTTAAGGAAACCACTCCAGATCATTAACTAAATTTACAGAAACAAATTAAAAGATCTAATACTGATAAGTAAGAATGTTAATGTAAAAAAGGCTAAAGATAAATATTTTCTTCTCAGTTTTTTTAAAGTCATAAACCTATATAAAGTAATAATTATAATAATGTAATGTTCAGTTTATAACATTTTTGGTGTAATATGTTGTAAGAAATTTTAAAATATTTAAATAAATTATAAAATCATCTCTATTCATAGATTGGAAGGTTTAATTTTAAGATGGCAATATTCCCCAAATTAATCTACAGATTCAATGCAATACCAATTAGAATCCTAGCTGGTTTCTTTGTAAAACTTGATGAGTTAAGTTTAAAATTCACATGGAATTGCAAGTGACCTAGAATAGGCAAAACAATCTTGAAAATAAAGAATAATGTTGGAATACTCACATATCTTAATTTTAAAACCTACTACAGAGAAACAGTAATCAAGATAGTGTGATACTGATATAAGAATAGACACATAATCAATGGATTAGAATTGAGAGTTCAGAAATAAACCTATGCACCTATTGTGAACTTGTTTGAGAAAAGATACAAAATTGTTCTATAAAGGAAAAATAGTCTTTTCAACAAATAGAGATGGGCAACTGGATAGCCACATGAAAAGAATGAAGTTGAATGATTTATATCATATCACATAACAAAATTCACTTCAAAAGGATGAGAACAAAATGTAAGAGCTAAAACTATAAAACTCTTAGAAGAAAACATAGAGGTAAAATTTCATGACCTTGGATTTGGCAATAGATGCTTTGTTGTGTCACCAAAAAGTAGGGCAACAAACCAAAAATTCCTTTAAAAAATAGATAATTTGTACTTTGACCAAAAACATTTGTGCTTCAAAAGACATGATCAACAAAGTGAAAATAGTCATCAGAATGATAGAAAATATTTGCAAATGATATATCTGGTAATGAACTTGTATATAGAATACAAATAACTCTTTTTTAAATATTTTTATTGTACAAGTACAGTTGTCTCTATTTTTCCCTCACCACTGTCCCCACCCCAGCCATCCCCACTTCCCATCCTTGATCCTACCCCACTTTGGTTTTGTCCATGTGTCCTTTATAGATGTTCTTGAAGACCCTTCTCCTTTCCCACCCACCCCCCATTATCCTCTCCCACCTTCCCTCTGGTTACTGTCAGTTTGTTCTTAATTTCAGTGTTTCTGGTTATATTTTGCTTGCTTGTTTGCTTTGTTGATTAGGTTCCACTTATAGGTGAGATCATATGGTATTTGTCTTTCACTGCCTGGCTTATTTCACTTAGCATAATGCTCCCCACTTCCATCCATGCTGTTGCAAAGGGTAGGAGCTCCTTATTTCTTTCTGTTGGGTGGCATTCCATCATATAAATGTATCATATTTTTTGATCAGTTCATTTACTGATGGGCACTTAAGTGCTCAATAATAAAAAGTCAAATAACTAAAATAAAATGAATAAAGTATCTATACAGATGTTTATCAAAAGAAGATATACAAATGCCCTATAAATATGTGAAACAAACTCAACATCATTAGTCATCAAGGAAATACAAACTAAAAGAACAATAATCTACTACTTCATATTCACTAGTATAGCTATAAACAAAATAGCAAATAAATAAGTGTTGAAAAGGATGTGGAAAAGTCACTCCAACACTGTTGATTGTAATAAAATGGTGAATCAATTCAACATTAGTCTTGTAATTCTTCAAGTGGTTAAATATAAAGACTTACCATAAAGATTACCTAGAAATTCCACCTTGAGATATAAACCCAAAGGAAATAAAATATATCTACTCAAAAACATACAAAGCATTCCTAATTAGTTATTCTAATAGCTAAAAATAAAAAAATAAAATAAAATACCCACCAAGTAATGGTTAACCAAAATGTTCTATAGTCATACATCGGGATATTATTTGACCATTAAAAGGAATAGTCATACATTGGGATATTATTTGACCATTAAAAGGAATGAAGAACTAAAATGCAACAATATAGATAAACCTTAAAAAATTATTCTAAGTAAATTAAGCTACTAACAAAAGATCACACAGTATACAATTCTATTAATATGATATTTCCAGAATAGGAAATTCTATAGAGAAGAAATATAGTTTACCAACAAAACAAACAGGTGAGTTGTACATGTTATATTGTGGTTCAAGTACAGTTGTATCCATTTACCCCCCTCTCTCCTCTGCCATCCCCATCCCCACCTTCCACATTCAATCCTACCCCCCATTGGCTTTGTCCATGTGTCATTTAAACATGTTCCTTGACTACCCTTCTCCTTTTTAACACCACTATCCCCTCCCATATCCCCTCTGGTTACTGTTAATTTTTTTCTTAATTTTAATATCTCTGGTTATATTTTGCTTGCTTGTTTGTTTTGTTGATTAGATTCCACTTATAGTTGAGAACATATGGTATTTGTCTTTCACCAGCTGGTATATTTCATTTATAATAATGCACTACAGTTCCATCCTTGTTGTCACGAAGGATAGATGCTCCTTTTTTCTGCAGTGTAGTACTCCATCGTGTAAATGTACCAATGTTTTTTGGTCCACTCATTTACTGATGGGCACTTAGGTTACTTCAACACTTGGCTATTGTAAATTGAGCTGCTGTGAACATTGGGGTGTATAGGTTTTTTTAAATTGGTATTTCAGGATCCTTAGGGTATAATCCCAGAAGTGGTATTGGCAGATCAAAGGCAGTTCCATTTTTAGTATTCTGAGGAAATTCCATACTGTTTTCCACAGTGGACGCACCAGTCTCCTCTCCCACCAAGAGTGTGCTAGGGTTCCATTTTCTCCACATCCTCACCAGCAGTTGTTGGTTGTTGATCTGTTTATAATGGCTATTTTCATGAGGGTAAAGTAGTATCTCATTGTAATTTTAATTTGCATCTCTCTGAAGGCTAGTGATGCTGAGCATCCTTTCATATATCTCTGGGCCTTCTGTATGTCCTCCTTCGAGAAGTGTCTGATAGGTCCTTTGCCCATTTTTTAATTGGGTTGTTTGTCTTCCTAGACTGGATTCATGTGAGTTCATTATATATTTTGGAGATCAAACCCTTGTCTGAGGTATCATTGGCAAAGGTATTTTCCCATACAGTTAGTTCTTTTTTCATTTTAATGTTATTTCCTTTAGCCATGCAGAAGCTTTTTAATGTGATGAGGTCCCACTTGTTTTTTTCTTTCCTTCATGTCCCTTGCTCTAAGAGACATGTTAGTGAAAATATTGCAGCATGGAAAAATCAAGATTTTCCTGCCTAATTTCTCCTCTAAGACATTTATGGTGTCGTGATTTATATTTAAGTCTTTTATCCATCTTGGATTTATTTTTGTATATGATGTAATTTGGTAGTTGAGATTTACTTTTCTGCATGTAGCTGTGCACATCTCCCAACACCATTTATTGAATAGCCAATTTTTACTCCATTTTATGCTTCTGCCCCCTTTATCAAATATTAATTGACCATAGAGACATGGATTTATGGCTGGGCTCTCTATTCTGTTCCAATGATCCTTGTGTCTGTTCTTATGCCAATGCCACACTGTTTTGATTACAATGGCCTTGCAATATAGTTTGATATCAGGTATGCGATCCCTCCTACCTTGTCTTCTTTCTCAAAATTGCTGAGGCTATTCAGTGTTGTTTATGGTTCCATATAAATTTCTGAAACATTTGTGCATTATCTGTGATATATGTCATTGTATTTTAATAAGGATTTTGTTGAATATATGAATTAGGTTTATTCCTAGGTACTTTATTTTTCTTCTGCTATACCAAATGGAATTTTTTTTTGATTTCTGTTTCTGATAATTCATTGTTGATGTACAAAAGTGCTTTCTATTACTAAATTTTGACTTTGTATCCCAAATTCACTTGTTATGTCTAGAATTTCCTTCACAGAGTCTATAGGGTTTTCTATGTACACTATCATGTCATCTGCAAACAATGACAGTTTTACTTCTTCCTTCCAATTTGGAAGCCTTTAATTTCTTTTTATTGATTGATTGCTTTGGCTAGGACTTCCAATACATGTGTTAAATGGAATTTGTAAAAGTGGACATCCTTGTCTTATTCCTGATCTTAGTAGGAAAGCTTTTAGTTTTTGCCTCTTGTATATGATTTTGGCTGTAGACTTCTCTATATGGTCTCCATTATGTTGAGGTATGCTTCGTCTACTCCCACCTTGCTAAGTGTTTTTATCATGAATTGGTGCTATTCCTTATCAAATGCTTTTTCCCCATCTATATACATGATCTCTGATTTTTGTCTTTCCTTTTGTTTTTGTGATGTATTACATTTGTTGATTAGTAAATATTATACCATCCTTACATCCCTGGGATGAATCCTAGTTGTTCATGGTGTATGGCTTTTTAAATGTATTCCTGGATGTGGTTTACCAATATTTTTGGGGGCGGAATTTTAGGTTTTATGTTCATGAGCAATATTGACCTGTTCTTTTTTCCTTTTTTGTGTGTGTCTTTTTCTGGTTTTGGGATTGGGATGGGGGTACCTTTATAAAAAGTGTCTGGGTGTCTTCCTTCTTCTTAAATTTTTTGGAGTAGTCTGTGAAGGATAGGGGTTATCTTTTCCTTAAATGTTTTGTAAATGTCTCCTTTGAAACCATCCAGTCCAGGTCTTTTTTTGTGCCAGGATTTTTTTTTATTATTACTTTAATTTCATTCTGTTCAGGATTTCTGCTTCTTCTTCATTAAGTTTTGGGAGATTATATTTTTCTAGAAATTTGTCCATTTTATCCAGGTTTTCAAATATCTTCGCAGATTGTTGTTCACAGTAATTTCTTACAACCCTTTGTATTACTGAGGTTTCAGTAGTAATCTGTACTCTCATTTCTGATTTTGTTTATTTGGGTCCTCTCTCTTTTTTTCTTGATGAGTCTACTTAAAAGCTTGTCAATTTTGTTTATTTTTTAAAAGAACTATCTCTTGGGTTTACTAGTCCTTTAAATTGTTCTTTTCATCTCTATGTTGACTAATTCTGCTCTGATCTTGATTATTTCCTTCTTTCTATTTGCTCTGTGCTTTGTTATTGTTCCTCCAATTCTTGCAGATGTAAGTTTAGTTTTTTTAATTGAAATATTTCTATCATTTTTAGGTAGTACTGTATTACTCTGAACTTCCTTCTCAGGACTGTTTTCATTGTGTCCCATAAATTTTGGACTGTTTTGTGTTTTATTTTGTTTCCAGATTTTTTTTCATTTCTTCCATGATTTTATTTTTAATGCCTTCACTGTTTAATAGCATGATTTTCAATCTCCTCAAATTTGATCACTTTTGAGTTTTTTCCTTCAGAATGATTTCTAGTTTCAGGCCCTTGTGGTCCGAGAAAATTCTTGATATGATTTCAATTTTCTTGATTTTCTTGATCCTTGATTTGTGTCCTATCATATGGTCTATCTTTGAAAATATTCCATATGCTTTTTAAAAGAATGTATATTTTTTCTTCTTTTGGATGAAAGTTTTTAGTACATATATGTATATCAGTTAAGTCTATTTGACCCAGAGCATTGTTCAATGCCATAACATCCTTGTTGATATATTGATTAGAAAATCCATCCAGTTTTGATAATGTGATGTTAAATCCCCTGGTACAATTATCTTACTGTCTTTATCTTTTTTAAAGACCTTCACGATTTTCCTTATACAATTGGATGCACCTATGTTTGGTGCATATATGTCTACAATGTTTATGTCTTCTTGATGGATTCAACCCTTGAGTAGTATGAAGTGTCCTGGTTCTCTTTTTATGACCTTTGTTTTGAAGTCTATTTTGTCTGACAGAAGTATAGATGCTCCAGCTTCTCTTTCCTGCCCATTTGCTTAGAATATTTTTTTCCAACCCTTTACTTTCATTTTGTGTAGACCTTTTGTTCTGAGGGGGTCCTCTTGTAGATAGCATATGTGTGGGCCATGTTTTCCTATCAATTCAGCTACCTTATATCTTTTGATTAGAGTATTTATTCCTTTTACACTTAAGGTTATTACTGATAGGTACTAATTAATTTGTATTTGTGTTTCTCTCTCACTCTTCTTCCTCCTCCTAAGCAGTCCCTTTAACATATCTTACAATGCTGATCTGGTATAGGGGTATTCTTTCAGTCTTCTTTTGTCTGCAAAACTCCTTATTTTTCCTTCTGTTCTAATTAAGAGTCTTGCTGGGTAGAGTAGTCTTGGTTGCAAGCCTTGGCTTTTCATTTCTTTAAATATTTCTTGCCATTCCTTTCTGGCTTGTAGCGTTTCTGTTGAGAAATCACCTGATAGCCTTATTGGTGCTCCTTTGTATGTTGCTTCATATTTTTACCTTGCTGTCTTTAAGATGATCTCATTGTCTTTAAAACTTGGCATGGTAATTATAATGTGTCTTGGATTGGGTCTCTTCGGTTTCTTCTTGTTTCGGAGCCTCTGAGATTCTTGAACTTTCATGGCTTTTCCCTCCTCTAGGTTAGGGAAGTTTTCTGTCATTATTTTTTCAAACATGTGTTCTATCCTTTGCTTTTTTCCCCTTCACCTGTTATCCCTATGATTCAAATGTTTTTGCTTTATATGTTGCCTTGCAGTTCCCTTAAGCTATATTCATGTTGTTTTCAATCTTTTTTAATGTATCTGCTCTATCTGCATATTTCTTTCTACCTTTCCACTTGCTCTTTTTGTATCTGATTTATTTAGCCTGCTTATAATTCCTTCTAGTATATATATATATATATATATATATATATATATATATATATATAATTTATTTCAGATGTTAGATGTTGTATTCTTTATTTCTTCCTGGTTCTTTAGTAGCTTCTATTTTCTTTTTCATAATTGTTGTAGTTCCACACAGTTACTTGTAGTTGTAAGTGAGTTGCTTAAGCATACTTATAACCATTCTTTTGAATGCTATAGCTGATAGTTTGATTGCCTCCAATTCACTTAGCTTTTTTATTGGGGAATCTTCCACTCATTTCAATTGTGTGTTCTCTCTTTTTCTCCTCATTTTTGGTGACTCTTTCTGGTTGTCCTTGTGATTTAAGATGCTCTGTTTTGCCTTTTGTATTAGAGGCTCTGTGAGACTGAGTGGTGTGATCTTGTGATCTCCTTTTCTGGATGCTCTAAGTTTGCCCTTTCTTATTTTTGTATAGGCACTCTTGTTGTGGGCAATGGGAACAATGTGGTAAGAGGAGGAAAGAGTATACTATGAGGATTGATGTAAAATTGAGAAGGTACTAGACCAATGGGAGCAATATTGCAGAAAAAACACAGCAGAGTCAATAGCATTGAAAGCTGAATGAAGTTTAATAAAGATGGAACAAGAAGGAGAATATTGTAGAACAGGAAAAAAGTGAATATGAGATGTCCACAGTAAAAAAAATGATTTTGAGATGATGGGGGAAGCAAAGTAATAAGAGTAAATAGTAAAGCCCAGGTTGAGAGAGGGGGTAAAAAAAGAGAGAAAAAAGGGAGAGAGATAACAGGCAATAAAATTCCTCACTCAACTGATCAGGGGCAGGGCCAAGAGGAAATGGAGTAAGACAGTGTGAAAGTATGCTAAGGGATTTAAAGTACAAACAAGTAGTGAAAAAATAGGTGATCCTTTGCAGAAGTACATCAGTAATCATGATATTTTATCCAACTAGCCACTGTTTATAAAAGGTGAAAAGAAATAAGACTCTTATTAGAAGGAAAAAAGAATGTGAAGTGACCTCAGGAAGAAGTGCACTTATTTGAGTTTAGATGGGGAGATAGTGAGAGTAAGGGAAAGACACTTGGCGTAGTGTGAGAGAAAATAAAGTTAACCACAACAGTAATAAAGCTCAGGAACATGGCAAAGTGGATTAAGACCAGAAAATGGCACTGTGTAGAATTTGGAATAAGTTTAATATGACAAGAAATATGTAATCTGAATAAAAAGAATAAAAAACCAAACAAGAGTAGTGTGTTATTTGAAATACAACTGAAGTGACTGAAAGAAGAAAATTGAAAAGCTCTATGAAAAGAAGAATAAAAAATCCCAAACCAAACAACAAAAACAAACAAAACTAAACTAAACTAAATAAATGAAAAGAAGAGAAATTAAAAAATGCAAGTTCTGAAAGATAGAAAAGTGAAATTTGTCTTAGGTTTTGGTGTTTGCCTTCTGACTTCTTTCTGGATCCTCACAGCTCCAAGTCTTATTGTCTTACTCTTGGGGGGAAAAAATAAAAAGAAAAACACCAGCCTCCTGCTGATCTTATACCTGCCAATCTGGTTTTGTCTTCCTGGATCCTGCAGGCAGAGGGGGTGCTGGGCTCCATTTATTTTCTTTCCTGTGGTTCAGCCAGCTAAGGGATCAGTCTGGGCTACAATAATCACACGTGCTCAGTCTCCAGCCCATGCTCTCAGAGCACTGTGCAGCCCCCACTGTCCACTCTGTGCATCTCTGCCAGTCTGTCACTGATAATCCACCTCATTTTGCAACCCTTCGACCAGTCAGTGAGGTGCACAGAGTGGGAGTATGTTGCACCCCTGCCTCCCTCTTTGTTGGTCTGTGATGCAGACACTGGCCTGCAGTGTCCACATCATTATGGATGAAATGAGACATTCACATGGACTACCAAGTCTGGTGGAGGAAAAGGGATAGCATGGCTTTTCTCTCAAGGGGAGTAAAAACCTTGGCCCTTACCATGACCTTTATTGGGTTTCTCGGCACATTACATGATGGTCCTCATTTAGTATGCACAAATTTACTTTAGGTCATTACCTTTTACAGAAAACAAAGGAGCCAATGCCACTAATCACATCACAGAAGAGGGATATTTGCAAATGAAAAGGCAAAAGTACTTGGACCTGTTATACTCATCCTTGGAAGGTTTAGCATGGTTTTGAGGAAGTTATTTTGCAGTAAATGTCCTCAATTCAGGGTGAGGGAGTTATAGCAAAAAGCAAGACTCATATTGGCCTAGGTACATTGCAGGCCTGATTCCCCACAGGAGTACCTATCCGTGGGCATGGGTCTTGTGCATCTCCAAGTGAGAGATGGGCCCACGCCATGCAGAACAGTGTACTACAGGTCTGGCCACCACACAGGAAGTCCCTGCACAGGGGCTCAGTTCCCTCATTGAAAAAAGCATCTCTGGGTGTCACTGCCTCTCTGAGCCCATTCTGCCCCACTTTGATCAATCTGTGAAGTA